>JAQIUQ010000832.1:222522-504271 GCA_030378365.1 Hybognathus amarus | reverse complement strand
TATATATATATATATATATATATATATATATATATATATATATATATATATATATATATATATATATATATATATATATATATATAAAGCCGGTGGCACCGCCACCTTGGTGCCTTTAGGGTTATTCTGCACGACGTGTAAAAAACGTAACCCCTGCTTTGGAATACATACTAGTATGTATTCCACAATTGGAATACATACTAACATACTAGTCAGAACTGAATAGTTGATATCTGAATGACAGATCACCATAGAAGTCACTGGAAAAATGTGACTAGTAACAAAAGAATAGTTACTAGTCACCATTGAAATAAGTACTAGTGTCTAATGAATAAGTACTAGTATCTATTTAATAGGTACTAGCATCTAATGAATAAGTACTAGTAACTAATTAATAAGCATTGGTATGTAATGAATAAGGACTAGCATCTAATGAATAAGTACTAGTATCTAATAAATAAGGACTAGTGTCTAATGAATAAGTACTAGTATCTTTAAAAAGGTACTAGTACCTAAAGAATAAACACTAGTATCTAAAAGAAAAGGCACTAGTATCTAAAGAATAAGCACTAGTAGCTAATGAATAAGTACTAGTACTTAATGGAATAGATACTAGTATCTAAAAATAAGTACTAGTAGCATGAAAATAGAGACTAGTAGGTTAAAATGATTAAATGTTAAAACGGCTTGCCATACTCTATCTGTCGTTTCGAACTAGTCACAATTACGTTACAGATATCTTAAATGATAATACAAACTATCCAAAATGTAATTACGACTAGAAAGACGTTGTTGATATCTACAATGTTAATTACGAATAGTCAAACTTAGCTTTTAAATGTTAAAAGGGCTTGCCATACAGAAGTGTAGGCTCAGAGAGACACTCAACATTTTCAAACCAAAATATCTGACTTTCTGTGGGTCCTAGCTCATGAGTGTAAATTAGAAAGTTGTCCGGCTTGAGGAGAATATATGAATATATGAAACGATGAGATCAACATGTGTACTGAGTTTCATATTATTACATGCAAGCGTGTTTGATTTATGGACCAAGTTTTTGGACCCCGTTCCAGGGGGCGCTGTCTCAGCCCCCTTGCCACACCCGGGTACCATCTTCCCGGCTCTGATGGCTGTGGGATCTGACCTGTGTGCAAAGTTTCAAGAGTTTTCAAACCCATTAAGGGCCCCAAAAGCCGCTGAAGAGACTCAAAATCATCAAAAAAAAGGAATGTTAAAGTTTGATGCGTTGCTATGGCAACATTATCTTAGATATTGAATAATGCTTTCACAGCTCTTCATCTGGCGTGTGTTTACATTATACAGATGAAGTTTGAAGCAAATCGGGTAAAAGTAAGAGTGTGATTTCAAAGCATTTTGCAAGTGAAACACTTTCTGCTGCCAGTTGGTGGCGCTATATATTTGACTCACAATAGTCACATCCATGTGATCGGCCTCTTACAACGAACACACTGCTGAAGTTTCATCAAGATCAGTTAATGTATGCAGAAGTTTTAACACACTTCCTTTTTGATTATACTTACTGTAGGACCAAGTTAATTTAATTAATACACTAATTATATAAAACTATTGTCAATGCACTACAATTAAACAGGTTATATGTCTTTACTTATAAAAAAATAAAAACAAAAACTTATTTAAAAAATACCAGGCTTAAGAAATGTATTTACTTTAGCAGGCCAGACACACAGTGAAATTATTAAGCCCCCTCCCCCTACACACACACACAGAGACTGTGTGTCAAAAGACTCAATCACACACACACACAGACTGTGTGACAGGCCTAGGCTCAGAAAGAGCATGATCATATTCAAACTACAATATCTGACTTTCTGTGGGTTTGAGCTTATTATTGTTAATTAGAAAGTTGTTTGGCTTGAATAGAACAATATACACGGCAAGTTTTGTAACTGTCAGTAAAACTAACCAAGTTATAACACACTTTATGTGTCCTTTTTTAGTCAAAAAAATCCGCCACGGCCAAACCGTTCCAAGATATCAAAAATCCGTCCGTAATATAGCATCCTCAATGTCTTGACTTCATGCATATCGAGTTTGGTGGTGATTGGTAACAGCATGGGTTGTAATTTGATGTTTTTCTAGGACAATTATTTAAAAAAAAAAAACATAATTCCCTGACTTCCGTTTGAACTGTCGTAAAACTTAGAGCACGAAAGTTGTTTGGCCTGATGTGATCTATGAGTGTACCGAGTTTCATATTAATCCATGCACGTGTGTTTGATTTATGGACAAAATGTCGAATCCCTAAAAGAATGCATCCTAAAAGAATGGTAAAGTTTGATGCGTCGCCACGGCAACAGTTTCAAAGATATCAAGAATCCATTCATAGGTCTTCATCTGCCGTGTATGTACATTATACAGATGAAGTTTGAAGCAAATCGGGTAAAAATAAGAGGGTGATTTCAAAGCATTTTGAAAGTGACACACTTCCTGCTGCCAGTTGGTGGCGCTATAACTTTGACTCACAATAGTCACATCCATGTGATCGTCCTCTTACAGCGAACGCACTGCTGAAGTTTCATCCAGATCAGTTAATGTATGCTGAAGTTATGACACACTTCCTGTTTCACGTTTCTCGCCATAGTTTCGTTTCCTCGCCACGGCCAAACCGTTCGAGATATCAAAAATCCCCACACAAACTTTCATCCTCAATGTCTTGACTTCTAGCTGACCGAGTTTCGTCGAATTTGGATCAGAGCTCTAGGAGGAGTATTTAAAAGTTCATTGCGTGTGTTTTACAAAAAAACCTCAATAGCCGACTTCCTGTTGGGCTGGGGTAAAAAGCAAGAACGCGAGGTATAGATGAAATTCTGCTATCGACATGTGTACCGAGTTTCATATTATTACATGCAAGTGTGTTTGAGTTATGGACCAGGTGTTCGGACCCCATTCCAGGGGGCGCTGACGAGCCGCCCTGCCACGCCCGGGTACCAGCTTCAGCCCGGCTCTGATGGCCGCGGTTCTGACCCGTGTGCAAAGTTTCAAGAGTTTTCGAGCATGTTAAGGGCCCCAAAAGTGCCCGAGATAGTCGCTAGAAAAAAAAAAAAAAAAAAAAATAATAAATACGGAAGGAAAACAATAGGCACCGCGCCGCTCAGAGCTCGGGCCCGATGTGCACGGCCGCCCAAGCCCGGTGGTACCCAACCCCGGTGCCTAAGGCACCGGGATGGCGGTGACCGCCGGCTTCGGCCTCCCATCGCTGCTCGCAGCTACATTCACACACACACACACACACACACACACACACACACACACACACACACACACACACACACTAAGCCGGTGGGACCGCCACCTTGGTGCCTTTAGGGTTATTCTGCACGACGTGCAAAAACGTAACCCCTGCTTTGGAATACATACTAGTATGTATTCCACAATTGGAATACATACTAACATACTAGTCAGAACTGAATAGTTGATATCTGAATGACAGATCACCATAGAAGTCAATGGAAAAATGTGACTAGTAACAAAAGAATAGTTACTAGTCACCATTGAAATAAGTACTAGTGTCTTAATGAATAAGTACTAGTATCTATTTAATAGGTACTAGTATCTAATGAATAAGTACTAGTAAGTACTAGTACTTAATGGAATAGATACTAGTATCTAAAAAATAAGTACTAGTAGCATGAAAATAGAGACTAGTAGGTTAAAATGATTAAATGTTAAAACGGTCTGCCATACTCTATCTGTCGTTTCGACTAGTCACAATTACGTTACAGATATCTTAAATGATAATACAAACTATCCAAAATGTAATTACGACTAGAAAGACGTTGTTGATATCTACAATGTTAATTACGAATAGTCAAACTTAGCTTTTAAATGTTAAAAGGGCTTGCCATACAGAAGTGTAGGCTCTAGAGAGACACTCAACATTTTCAAACCAAAATATCTGACTTTCTGTGGGTCCTAGCTCATGAGTGTAAATTAGAAAGTTGTCCGGCTTGAGGAGAATATATGAATATATGAAACGATGAGATCAACATGTGTACTGAGTTTCATATTATTACATGCAAGCGTGTTTGATTTATGGACCAAGTTTTTGGACCCCGTTCCAGGGGGCGCTGTCTAGCCCCCTTGCCACACCCGGGTACCATCTTCAGCCCGGCTCTGATGGCTGTGGGATCTGACCTGTGTGCAAAGTTTCAAGAGTTTTCAAACCCATTAAGGGCCCCAAAAGCCGCTAAGAGACTCAAAATCATCAAAAAAAGGAATGTTAAAGTTTGATGCGTTGCTATGGCAACATTATCTTAGATATTGAATAATGCTTTCACAGCTCTTCATCTGGCGTGTGTTTACATTATACAGATGAAGTTTGAAGCAAATCGGGTAAAAGTAAGAGTGTGATTTCAAAGCATTTTGAAAGTGAAACACTTTCTGCTGCCAGTTGGTGGCGCTATATATTTGGCTGCGTTTACACTCTGGCAATTAACATGCGACCTGGATCCCGGATGTTTTGTCCACATAGTACATTGAAAAGACAAGTGCTAAAACTGCGCCTTTGATTCGGAAATGACTATTCTATTCGTCGGGTGTCAGAGCTTCGGAGGTAGTCTAGAGGCTACGCTTTGCGAATTCGAATTCAGGTGTAATGTAAAACGCAATCCAGCCATTCGTGTCTGGCATTCAGCAGGTGGACGCTAATCTAAATCCCACCCAGTCTCCCCAGCGTGGCTGTCGAACAATGGCAGACGCAGTTTAGACAAGAAATGAAAACCTTATTTGAATCTTACAATAACCCGTTTAACTTAAAAACAGTTAATTCTCAGGCTTACATGATACTATGCGTGTCATTTTTCATTTTTAATTGTGCAACACTTATCTGAATCGAGGCGATCGCTGGAACATTTGCAGCTAGCCATGACGATCTTAAATGAGAGCTGCATGCTGCTTTGCCAGAGGCACAATCGCAATCTGATTTTTTAAATGTTGAATGTTTTTATCGAATGTCTCCGTCATGTTAACTCAATCTTTCCCTCACTTCTGTCAATATATGTCATTGCACGCTATAACCTTAAAACCATCGATCCACCGATGATATGACTTGTTTTACTGATCAGACCCTAGATGATCTTGTATGATCAACTCTGGGAACATGTTCTGCTGAACATTTTCTTTATCTAAATTACTGGAGCATCGCAAAGCGAATGAAGTGAAAGCAACTGGGAGCATTGTTTATTCTGCATATATTTTTTACTCTTCAATCTGCGAGCTCGAGGACACAGTCTAATAATTTCAACATTATGCAATAGGACATATAAATCTGCCTTTTATCCACATACAGAGGCTACGCAAATGTGACCAAATGTAAACTCATGATGTCCCTGATTGGCTAATGTCTGATCTGATTGACGTTCAGACTTATCGGTGATTCATGTTATCGTATTAGGCCAAGTGTAAACGCAGCCTTTGACTCACAATAGTCACATCCATGTGATCGGCCTCTTACAACGAACACACTGCTGAAGTTTCATCAAGATCAGTTAATGTATGCAGAAGTTTTAACACACTTCCTTTTTATTTATTTACTTACTTTTTTGATTTATGGACCAAGTTAATTTAATTAATACACTAATTATATAAAACTATTGTCAATGCACTACAATTAAACAGGTTATATGCCTTTACTTATAAAAAAATAAAAATAAAAACTTATTTAAAAAATACCAGGCTTAAGAAATGTATTTACTTTAGCAGGCCAGACACACAGTGAAAATGATTAAGCCCCCTCCCCCTGACACACACACACACACACACACACGCACGCACACGCGCGCACACACACACGCACACACACACACACACACACACACACGCACACAGGCAAAAACAGGCAAATAGACAGGCCAAGGCTCAGAGAGAGAGCACGATCATATTCAAACTACAATATCTGACTTTCTGTGGGTTTGAGCTTATTATCTGTTAATTAGAAAGTTGTTTGGCTTGAATAGAACAATATACACGGCAAGTTTTGTAACTGTTAGAAAACTAACCCAAGTTATAACACACTTTATGTGTCCTTTTATTAAAAAAATCCGTTACGGCTAAACCTTGTCGAAGATATCATAAATCCGTCTGGAATTTAGCATCTTATGTCTTGACTTCATGCATATCTAAGTTTGGTGGTGATTGGTAACAGCATGGGTTGTAATTTGATGTTTTTCTAGGACATTTATTCAAAAAAAAACATAATTCCCTCAACTTCCGTTCGACCTGTCGGAAACTAGAGCACGAAGTTGTTTGGCCTGATGTGATCTACTAGTGTACGAGTTTCATATTAATCCATGCTACGTGTGTTCCATTTATGGACAAATGTTCGAATCCCTAAAAGAATGCATCCTAAAGAATGGTAAAGTTTGATGCGTTGCCACGGACAACAGTTTCAAAGATATCAAGAATCCATTCATAGGTCTTCATCTGCCGTGTATTTACATTATACAGATGAAGTTTGAAGCAAATCGGGTAAAAATAAGAGGGTGATTTCAAAGCATTTTGAAAGTGACACACTTCCTGCTGCCAGTTGGTGGCGCTATAACTTTGACTCACAATAGTCACATCCATGTGATCGTCCTCTTACAGCGAACGCACTGCTGAAGTTTCATCCAGATCAGTTAATGTATGCTGAAGTTATGACACACTTCCTGTTTCACGTTTCTCCCATAGTTTCGCTTCCTCGCCACGGCCAAACCGTTCCGAGATATCGAAAATCCCCACACAAACTTTCATCCTCAATGTCTTGACTTCACGCTGACCGAGTTTCGTCGAATTTGGATCAGAGCTCTAGGAGGAGTACTTTAAAAGTTCATTGCGTGTGTTTTACAAAAAAACCTCAATAGCCGACTTCCTGTTGGGCTGGGTGAAAAGCAAGAAAATCGCGAGCTATAGATGAAATTCTGCTATCGACATGTGTACCGAGTTTCATATTATTACATGCAAGTGTGTTTGAGTTATGGACCAGTGTGTCGGACCCCATTCCAGGGCGCTGTATGAGCCGCCCTGCCACGCCCGGGTACCAGCTTCAGCCCGGCTCTGATGGCCGCGGGTTCTGACCCGTGTGCAAAGTTTCAAGAGTTTTCGAGCATGTTAAGGGCCCCAAAAGTGCCCGAATAGTCGTGAGAAAAGAAAAAAAAAAATAAATAAATAAATAAAATATAGCTGCGAGCAGCGATTGCGGGCCCAAGCCGGTGGCACCGCAATCCCGGTGCCTAAAGGCACCGGGATGGCGGTACCCGGCCGGACTTTGGCCCTCCATCGCTGCTCGCAGGCTATATTTATATATATATATATATATATATATATATATATATAAAGCCGGTGGCACCGCCACCTTGGTGCCTTTTGGGTTATTCTGCACGACGTGCAAAAAGCGTAACCCCTGCTTTGGAATACATACTAGTATGTATTCCACAATTGGAATACATACTAACATACTAGTCAGAACTGAATAGTTGATATCTGAATGACAGATCACCATAGAAGTCAATGGAAAAAATGTGACTAGTAGTAACAAAAGAATAGTTACTAGTCACCATTGAAATAAGTACTAGTGTCTAATGAATAAGTACTAGTATCTATTTAATAGATACTAGTATCTAATGAATAAGTACTAGTAACTAATTAATAAGCATTGGTATGTAATGAATAAGGACTAGCATCTAATGAATAAGTACTAGTATCTAATAAATAAGGACTAGTGTCTAATGAATAAGTACTAGTATCTTTAAAAAGGTACTACTACCTAAAGAATAAACACTAGTATCTAAAGAAAAGGCACTAGTATCTAAAGAATAAGCACTAGTAGCTAATGAATAAGTACTAGTACTTAATGGAATAGATACTAGTATCTAAAAAATAAGTACTAGTAGCATGAAAATAGAGACTAGTAGGTTAAAATGATTAAATGTTAAAACGGTTTGCCATACTCTATCTGTCGTTTCGACTAGTCACAATTACGTTACAGATATCTTAAATGATAATACAAACTATCCAAAATGTAATTACGACTAGAAAGACGTTGTTGATATCTACAATGTTAATTACGAATAGTCAAACTTAGCTTTTAAATGTTAAAAGGGCTTGCCATACAGAAGTGTAGGCTCAGAGAGACACTCAACATTTTCAAACCAAAATATCTGACTTTCTGTGGGTCCTAGCTCATGAGTGTAAATTAGAAAGTTGTCCGGCTTGAGGAGAATATATGAATATATGAAACGATGAGATCAACATGTGTACTGAGTTTCATATTATTACATGCAAGCGTGTTTGATTTATGGACCAAGTTTTTGGACCCCGTTCCAGGGGGCGCTGTCTAGCCCCCTTGCCACACCCGGGTACCATCTTCAGCCCGGCTCTGATGGCTGTGGGATCTGACCTGTGTGCAAAGTTTCAAGAGTTTTCAAACCCATTAAGGGCCCCAAAAGCCGCTAAGAGACTCAAAATCATCAAAAAAAAGGAATGTTAAAGTTTGATGCGTTGCTATGGCAACATTATCTTAGATATTGAATAATGCTTTCACAGCTCTTCATCTGGCGTGTGTTTACATTTGAAGCAAATCGGGTAAAAGTAAGAGTGCGATTTCAAAGCATTTTGAAAGTGAAACACTTTCTGCTGCCAGTTGGTGGCGCTATATATTTGACTCACATCTATGTGATCGACCTCTTACAACGAACACACTGCTGAAGTTTCATCAAGATCAGTTAATGTATGCAGAAGTTTTAACACACTTCCTTTTTGATTTATTTACTTACTTTTTTGATTTATGGACCAAGTTAATTTAATTAATACACTAATTATATAAAACTATTGTCAATGCACTACAATTAAACAGGTTATATGCCTTTACTTATAAAAAAAATAAAAATAAAAACTTATGTAAAAAATACCAGGCTTAAGAAATGTATTTACTTTAGCAGGCCAGACACACAGTGAAATGATTAAGCCCCCTCCCCCTACACACACACACACACACACGACTGTGTGACAGGCCTAGGTTTAGAAAGAGCATGATCATATTCAAACTACAATATCTGACTTTCTGTGGGTTTGAGCTTATTATTGTTAATTAGAAAGTTGTTTGGCTTGAATAGAACAATATACACGGCAAGTTTTGTAACTGTCAGTAAAACTAACCAAGTTATAACACACTTTATGTGTCCTTTTTTAGTCAAAAAAATCCGCCACGGCCAAACCGTTCGAGATATCAAAAATCCGTCCGGAATATAGCATCCTCAATGTCTTGACTTCATGCACACCGAGTTTGGTGGTGATTGGTAACAGCATGGGTTGTAATTTGATGTTTTTCTAGGACAATTATTTAAAAAAAAAAAACATAATTCCCGACTTCCGTTTGAACTGTCGTAAAACTTAGAGCACGAAAGTTGTTTGGCCTGATGTGATCTATGAGTGTACCGAGTTTCATATTAATCCATGCACGTGTGTTTGATTTATGGACAAATGTTCGAATCCCTAAAAGAATGCATCCTAAAAGAATGGTAAAGTTTGATGCGTCGCCACGGCAACAGTTTCAAAGATATCAAGAATCCATTCATAGGTCTTCATCTGCCGTGTATGTACATTATACAGATGAAGTTTGAAGCAAATCGGGTAAAAATAAGAGGGTGATTTCAAAGCATTTTGAAAGTGACACACTTCCTGCTGCCAGTTGGTGGCGCTATAACTTTGACTCACAATAGTCACATCCATGTGATCGTCCTCTTACAGCGAACGCACTGCTGAAGTTTCATCCAGATCAGTTAATGTATGCTGAAGTTATGACACACTTCCTGTTTCACGTTTCTCGCCATAATTTCGTTTCCTCGCCACGGCCAAACCGTTCGAGATATCAAAAATCCCACACAAACTTTCATCCTCAATGTCTTGACTTCACGCTGACCGAGTTTCGTCGAATTTGGATCAGAGCTCTAGGAGGAGTATTTAAAAGTTCATTGCGTGTGTTTTACAAAAAAACCTCAATAGCCGACTTCCTGTTGGGCTGGGGTAAAAAGCAAGAACGCGAGGTATAGATGAAATTCTGCTATCGACATGTGTACCGAGTTTCATATTATTACATGCAAGTGTGTTTGAGTTATGGACCAGGTGTTCGGACCCCATTCCAGGGGGCGCTGACGAGCCGCCCTGCCACGCCCGGGTACCAGCTTCAGCCCGGCTCTGATGGCCGCGGGTTCTGACCCGTGTGCAAAGTTTCAAGAGTTTTCGAGCATGTTAAGGGCCCCAAAAGTGCCCGAAGTAGTCGCTAGAAAAAAAAAAAAATAAATAAATAAATAAAAAAAAATAAATAAATAAAAATAAAAATAAAAATAATCGGAAGGAAAACAATAGGGCTCTGCGCCCTTTCAGGGCTTGGGCCCTAATAAATAATCGGAATAACAATAGGGCTCTGCGCCCTTTCAGGGCTTGGGCCCTAATTAATATTACCATGCTATCTGGGTATATATATGAAAAATACATTTACAACATTAGTACTTATACAAAATTCAGGTCCATAATGTTTGTACGCGTTTGCCGTAGACACAAAATAGCCTGACTAGTAGCCCATAAAGCCTACAAAGCCAGCACTGGCATTTGAAAAAAAAAAAACACAACGCTACGTCTGGGAATTATACATGCAAATACATTTAAAATGATGAAGTCTTAGCCTACTTACAGATTGTGGCCCAACAACTGTTGACTTTTAACTGCTGGTTTTAAAGTTGGATCTGCTTCATGTTTAGTAACTGTTTCTTGTTGCACAAAAGGCCCGGATGCCTTTAAATGTCCCGGATGATTTCAACCATTCACAATCACGTACAAGGTTGCTATAGTGACATTCGTGCTGAGGTAAATTGGTACTGAGGTGAATTGCAGACAGAGAGAGAAGACGCATCATACTTATTAGTGAAGATACTTGATAGTTTTAGTTTAGTTAATCTGTTGTGTTCGACGATTATTCAGCTGGTTTACATATACTTTGAGCCACTGTGTGCGTACATGCCAAGTAAGTTTATATTTCCATGTTTTTTCCGTTAGTATGCAGAAACTGTTAGATGATGTTCATCAGCGCTGAGCTGGTACCTGATTAGCATAAAACTGCCTGTATAACTTTCTGTTTAGTACTTTTTCAGAGTTTCTGCATTTTACTTTATGTTATGTATGAGACATTATGTTTTTATTGGTTGTACGGTTTCTTTGGAGATGATGATTATCCTGAGGTGATCAGCGTTGTATACTGAGCATATGGCATGTCTCAGTTAAACGCATTTATGTGCTATTAGCGCCTTCTTGTGGCGACATTTAGAATAACTATTCTGTCTGACAGTACTTCTTTAATGGGTTTGTAGAATAAATGCTGTTGATAATGTTTATTATGTATAATGCTTATGTATGCTAATGTTTGTTTTCTTTGTTTGATTTGTTATAGAACAACACTTACATACCTTATATGTATATCTACCAGCTCTTCAGTAAATGAGTCAAGTCTGAACCCTGCTTGGTGTGTCTGTTCAACTAAGCGTCATCTTACACAGTTCTGACCGACTGCCTGCTGCGTTTCACATCCATTAAAATTGGTCTACTATCGAACCCCTTCATTTCAATGGTCCTTCGAGCCGGATCGTGAATCACAGCAGATGACATCCCACTTTGAGCCAGATAATCCTGTTGTTCGACCTAGACGACAGAGAAGGCTACCTGCACATCTAGCAGATTATCAAGTTACCGATTCAGCGAATATGAAGAGAGCATTACCTCTGTTTCCTCCAATGGCTGAGAGTGTGTCAGTGTCACGATCATCTTCTCCAGAGAGCCAGTCACTGTATGCAGATGACCTACTTCTATGTGATGAATGGCCAGATTCAGCAGATGTGGCACCAGAGTATAATGAGCCCCGCCAAGACCAGCATCTCTCTGATATTAAAGCTATGTGGACTGAGATGAAAAGAGATAGCAATGAGCTTCGCAGTCACATTCTACCTGAGATACTGTTCCACGCTGCGAGGGCTTCAAGTGGAGAATGCTACACTAAAGCAAGAAATTCAGCAGATAGCCACAGGAAGAGGGACTCCTGGTCGACCAGTAACGCCAGTTCCAGCCCCTCGCACCCATGTGCCACCATCCATCCATAGACAGAGAGGTTCTACAGAGCATGCTGGAGAGGTTCCTCTAGATCGATTTGCCCAGTATGAGCAGCTGACAAAGCAGATGGGAGACTTCACGTTTTCACCCAGACCAGAGCACCCGTATGCCAGAAGGAGTCGCCCTGTCCCCTCTCAGAGGTCCTCACGCGCACTCAGCACAGCCTGTAACAGCTGTTCAGCATGACAACAACCCCCTTAGTGCTAGAAGCAGCCGTCACCAGAGTGTTAGAGATTTCTACCAGACTCCATGTCCAGAGCTGACGCCTAGAACAGAAATGCAGCCTGTTTATGAGCAGGTTTACCAAGGCCCCAAGCCTACCATCCCCCGTCTGACAGCAGCAGACCCCAGACAGTTCTCGAGACTACGGATGGCGCTAGAGAATCTTCTGCCAACGAATGCGAGTGAACGCTTTACAGTATCAGATTCTGACTGATCATTTAGAGCTAGAAGAGGCCCTAGCGTAGTAGCAGATTCCTACTGTAACTCTGAGAGACCTTATACAGACACTATGCAAGCTCTTGTGAAGATGTATGGTCAACCCCACAAGCTTGTGCTGCAGAATATAGCTGAAGTTCTAGAAGGTCACAATCTCAAGCCAGGTGATGTTAAAGCATTCAAGTTCTTCGCCCTCCGTGTACGCTCATTAGTGAGTATGTTGGAGCAGTTGGGGTCTGAGGGAGCATCTGAGTTAGAATGTGGCTCACACGTGTCCAGACTCCAGGGCAAGCTTCCTCACTGAGCTCCAGATCAGTTTTAAGAGATATGTCCACCCATCTAGGATCACAGTCCCTACCCTCATTGACTTTGCAGACTGGTTAGAGTATGAAGCTCCAGGTCCAGAGACGACACTGCCAAGACAGCTACTTATGCTCCACCCTTAGCTATTAAGAAGCGGGAAGGTCGCTACAACCCAAAGTCTCCTGGTCAATCTACAAGTTTCCTGCTGGGTACTGAGAAGCCTGCTGTAGACAGTGAACGCAGAGTGTCCGCCTCCAGAGTCCCGGTCCAGCTCTGCCCGGTATCAAGAGAAGGTACGTGCCTACTGCCCTTATTGCGATAATGCCAGTCATTTCCTTAATGGATGTCACAACTTCAAAGAGTTAACCAGGGATCAGAAAGAGGCCTGGATTCGTAAAGATAATCGTTGTTGGAGATGTGGCCGCAATCACTCACGCTTCCAGGTGCACACTGAAAGCCTTGTGCAAGACCTGCAACAGGAAACACCTCCTGATATTGCATGATGTGAATGACAAAGTTGCGACTGACAGTACAATCGCTCCAACCCCCAGAGAACTCCTGTCTTGTGAGTACCACGAACGACATCCTGTACGTTGACCGTTCTGTCAGTAGCCGTAGAGTAATGTTAAAGGTGAGCAAGGTGATCATCACGAATGGAGATGCATCGTTCAGAGACATATGCAGTGCTTGATGACGGGTCTGAAAGGACTATCCTCCTTCAAGCAGCCGCACAGCAGCTGAATCTCAGAGGACAATCAGAAGATCTGATACTCAGAACAGTGAGACAAGATCAGCAGGTGATTCATGGGGCGGCCGTTTCCTTCACAGTATCATCTGTGTCCCATCCTCACAAGAAGTATCTCATCCAGCATGCCTTTACAGCTGAAAAACTAGGTCTTGCTGAACACACCTACTCGGTGGCTTCTTTGAAGAAGAGGTATCGACACCTGGCAGGCCTTCCATTGCAGCAAGTGGATAAAGTGCAGCCGATGTTGTTGATAGGGTCAGACTGCCCACACCTCATTATGCCTGTTGAACCAGTCCGGTTAGGCCCACCAGGTGGAGCCGCTGCAGTTAAGACCCGCTTAGGATGGACTCTTCAAGGTCCTACCCACGAGATTCGTCGTGAGCTTAACACACACCAGTGCTTCTTTACCTCTGTCATCCCTAACGCAGATCTGTTTGCTCACGTTGAGAAGATTATGGCAGATGGATGTGTATCCGTACCGCAGCAACAAGGTGGTGACAAGATCCAAGCATAGACCAAGAAGCCATTGGGCTCTTGCAGGAGAAGACTGTGAGAGTGGAGGTGGAAGGAACAATGAGGTATGCTACGCCACTGCTGAGGATTCAGATATGCCACAGCTAACCATGGCCAAAGAAGCTGTTCTTCCTCAGCTAAGGAGTGTTGAGAGGAGACTGTTGAAGAATCCAGATCAGGCTTTGGCCTATCTAGGCGGAGATCACGAGGCTGAAGGAGGCAGGTTACATAGCCAAGCTGCAACCAAGGGAAGTGGATGAGCTCTGCAGAGTCGTGGTACATTCCTCACCATATGGTGCAGCATAACAACAAAGAATCGTGTTGTCTATAACTGCTCCTTCCAATATGAAGGTCACAGTCTGACGAGTTCCTCCTTCCAGGACCCACGCTGAGGCTCATCCCTTCTCAGCAGTTCTGCTCCGCTTCGAGAGCATCAGGGTGGCCATTAGCAGTGATATTCGAGGGTATGTTTCACCAGGTGAGGCTGCTCCCTGAATGACATGCCCCTACTCAGATTCCTGTGGCGTGACCTGAAGCCAGAACAACCCCTGATGTGTACCAGTGGCAAGTCCTCCCATTTGGTACCACATGCAGTCCCTGTTGTGCCACCTATGCCCTGCAGAGGCATGTCATAGACCACAGACAGTCTGGAGACCCAGTCAGAGAGGTAATCGAAAGATCATTCTATGTCGATAATTGTTTACATAGTCTTCACTCCCCCAGAGAGGCCAGAGACCTAGTTGATCAATTATGTTCTCTCTTAACCACTGGAGGGTTCAAAGCTTCGACAATGGGCCAGCAATTGCCCGTCAGTGATTACTCACCTGCCTTCTGAGTCGAGATCAAATACCTGTGACCTCTGGCTTAGTCACGGCCAACAAGATGCCCATGAGTCTACGCTTCGGATTACACTGGCATTGTCAGTCTGACACCCTACGTTACAAACACAGAGGTAGCCGCTGCTTCTACCTGTGACAAGTGCGTAGTATCTACCACGTGCTGGCCAGCTAATATGACCCTCTCGGTTCATATGATCCCTTACACCACCCGAGCAAAGGTATTGAGTTCCAGAGATTATGGGATAAGAAGCGTGAGTGGATGATCCACAGTTACCTGAGGAACTCCTTACTTCATGGTTCGAGTGGGAGAAGAGTTGAGTGGGATAGAGAAGATTTCCTTACCTCGATGCTATGTCAGCCCAAAGATGGATCACCCGTCCTGTAAGACACGACATCCACGTTTCCTGTGATGCATCTGAGCAGGCCATATGGTTCCTGTGGCCTATCTGCGGACAGAAGACAAAGAAGGTCTGAGTGGAAGTCATCTTTGTTGCCGCCAGATCCTGCGTTGCGCCCCGGAAGCAGCAATCTGTACCCCGCTTAGAGCTGTGTGCCACTCTCACTGGAGCACAACTCTCCCAACTCCTGGAAGTACAGAGCTTACAATTCCCATTCACTCCACTTACGCTCTGGTCCAGCTTTTCACCACCGTGCTCACATGGCTTACTTCTAGCTCATGTCGCTAGACAAGGTGTTCGTGAGGGACTCGGGTGGGCGGAGATCCAAGAGATCAACAGCTTCAGCCAATTGGCGCTGATGTCAAATCAGCAGATAATCCAGCGGATGACATCACTCGAGGCAAGCCTCTACATGACCTTGCTACAGGGAGCCGGTGGAGCCAGGGACCAGCCTTCCTCAAGCTGGCACCAGCTAGTTGGCCCGGGCAGCCCCCTCTGTTGTTTGAAGAGCCAAGCAGTGAGTTGAGACAGTCAGCCTTCTCTGGGTTAGTGACCACAACTGCACACTCACTTCAGTCACCTCACTATAACACACTGTCAGAGGTGTCTGAATGCCTATGGACAGAAGCTTCACGTGCGGCCTACTCTTCCAGTGCTGATCTCCAAAGAGACGTTCAACAAGCAGTCCTTCGCCAAGCTCAGTCAGAGTCCTTTCCCGATGAGTCGAAACTTCTGAAGACCGACAAACCAGTGTTGGCCTCAAGCAGATTGGTTTCACTCTCCCTGAGCTTGACGCTGCTACTGGATTGATTCGTGTAGGGGCCGTCTCCGACACTGTGAGGTACTAGAAGCGGATGTTGCTCATCCAGTGGTCCTCGACCCTCGACATCCTACTACAGAGCTGATTATCAAGGACTATGATGAGAGATTGTGTCACCCCAGAACAGAGAGACTGTTCACAGAGATCCGAAGGTCATACTGGATTCTGAGAGGCCGAGAAGCTGTCCGCCGATACCAGCGCCAGTGTACTCAGTGTAGAAAATGGAAAGGTCGCCAGAAATTCCCCTCATGGCTGACCTACCCCTGACCAAGACAGAGATATTTTCGTCCAGCTTTCTACTCGACCGGCATGGACTGTTTCGGCCCTTTCATAATAGTCTCCAAGCTCGCCAGAAGTGGCGGACCGAGAAGAAGTCATTGGAGAGTGGAGATGTGGTCATGATCGTCGACCCCCAACTTCCTCGTGCACTCTGGCCAGTAGGCAAGATCACTCAGGTGTTTCAAGGCACCGATGGGCGGGTCCGGACAGCCAGCGTAGATGTTAAGGGTAGGACTTACACGTGGATCGCGGCTCGCCTCATCCAGCTTCCAGCTCTACCTGAGGATGACCAGGACAACATGTAGGCCTTTCTGAGATGATCGAATTCAATTCTTGAATTCGGGGGCAGCTGTACAAAAGGCCCGGATGCCTTTAAATGTCCAGGATGATTTCAACCAATCACAATCACGTACAAGGTTGCTATAGTGACATTCGTGCTGAGGTAAATTGGTACAGAGGTGAATTCAGACGGAGAGAGAAGACGCATCATACTTATTGGTGAAGATACTTGATAGTTTTAGTCTAGTTAATCTGTTGTGTTCGACGATTATTCAGCTGGTTTACATATACTTTGAGCCACTGTGTGCGTACATGCCAAGTAAGTTTATATTTCCATGTTTTTTCCGTTAGTATGCAGAAACTGTTAGACGATGTTCATCAGCGCGTGAGCTGGTACCTGATTAGCATAAAACTGCCTGTATAACTTTCTGTTTAGTACTTTTTCAGAGTTTCTGCATTTTACTTTATGTTATGTATGAGACATTATGTTTTTATTGGTTGTACGGTTACTTTGGAGATGATGATTATCCTGAGGTGATCAGCGTTGTATACTGAGCATATGGCATGTCTAGTTAAACGCATTTATGTGCTATTAGCGCCTTCTTGTGGCGACATTTAGAATAACTATTCTGACAGTACTTCTTTAATGGGTTTGTAGAATAAATGCTGTTGATAATGTTTATTATGTATAATGCTTATGTATACTAATGTTTGTTTTCTTTGTTTGATTTGTTATAGAACCACACTTACATACCTCATATGTATATCTACCAGCTCTTCAGTAAATGAGTCAACGTCTGAACCCTGCTTGGTGTGTCTGTTCAACTAAGCGTCATCTTACACAGTTCTGACCGAACTGCCTGCTGACGTTTCACATCCATTAAAATTAGTCTACTATCGAACCCCTTCATTTCACTTGTTTACGTTAATCCAGTGTTGAACTCGTGGAGATTCTGGAAGCTGTTCTCTCGAAATGCGCAGCACAGAGAGCTGAGATTAATGATCGTCACTTTCAGGAATATAATCAAACACAAATTGTATCCATTGTTGTCGAAGTATAGTGTCCGTGGGAAGCCAGAAACACAGAAGACCTGACAGCTGCGTGAACACAACTCACTCTGACGAGGAGCTGCTGAAATATGGCCATGCCCTTTCCTGCATATTCCGGAGGGAGTGGTTGATGCAAATGTGTGGGTTAGTGACGTACCATAATCCAGCTGTAGTCCAAAATGGAGTCGTTTTTGTAGGCAATTTTACTTCCTGATTTTTAAAAGATGATATCTCTGCTTACACTAAACTTTCAGTGCTGCAACTTTGCAGATACTGTTCATGCACCAACAGCAACATTACACACTATTTAAAATGAAAAAAGTGAAATCGCAGTAAACCCGCCCTTTAAAGTGTATATGTCAGCTTAAATTTGTAAGTATGATTAACACAAAATAGTTAGGGGAAAAACACGTTTGTCAAGTTGATGTATTGTTTTGTATGTTTTTCGATACAGAATATAAGATGAAAAAGTTCGTTATTTTCAGTACTGACTTAAAACTGCCCCTCCCCCCAAACTAATCGCGATGATGTCATAAGAGGGAGACGTCTCCCTAGGTCGCTGAGAAAGTGATCAGTGAGCTGTGTTGGTAATTGTATGAATGATAGAGCGAGAGAATTATTTGATTAGGACATTTATTTAGTTATTTATTTAGTTATTTAAGTTAGGTAGTTAGTAAGGTATACGCAGGAAACAAATTTGCCAACCGCAATTAAACCCTGAAGAAGAAGAAGAAAGAAGAAGAAGAAAAAGAAGAAAGGTATATGCTAGCGTATTATCACGATGGTGAATTACTGCGTTTGTGCTGGGTGCAAAAACACCGTTAAAACCGGTCACAGAGTCCACTTCACTCTCAGAATATCAGCAGTGAACTCCATCTCCGATCGGCATGCAGGGACAAAAATAAATAAATTAAACGCACTTTTTTTGCACTCCGTTCAAAAATGTTCACTCTATCAAACGTCCCGCCATTCATAAAAAATGAAGTGTTGGTGAAATTGTTGGAGAGGCATGGTAGATTAGTTTCCCCAATCAAAATGATTCAGATTGGTTGTAAGTCGACGTTGCTGAAACATGTAGTGTCGTTCAGACGTTTTGTTTACATGGTATTTAAGGACAACAAGGAGGAATTGGATTTGACGTTCAATTTTAATCATGACGATTTCAACTACGTAGTTTATGCTACGACTAATAGCATGAAATGCCTTAGTTGTGGGGAAATAGGACATCTCGTTAGGGTTTGTCCAAAAAAAGATGAGAAATCAAGGAAAAAAGTTTCATCAGTCTCAGTTGAAAGGGTTGGTGAGGATGAGGGGGCAGTACAAATTGTCAGGAGTGAAGTGCCTACAACAGTGGTAGTTGATGAGAACACTGTACAAAAACGTTTAGATGCAAATTGAACAGATTCATCAGGTGATGCTGCAGCTTTGAAGGAAAAAGGGGGTGAGCGAGTGGCAGTGGCAGAAGTAGGAGAAGCCTCTGTCCCTGATGAAGGGCATCAGTTAACTGATGGTTTAGAAATGCAGGGTTCAGTAGTCAATCAAGGCATGGAGGTGGAAGGCGAGAGATCTTTACTCTGGAGGAGAAGAAGATGATTGTGTTTTCAAAACACCGCAAAAAAGGAGAATGAAACAGAGCCACTACAGTAATTCAAAACTGGGAAATAGTCAAACTGAAACTGATAGGCAGTGTTACTTTTGATCAGACAAAAGACGAATCTTCAGAAAAATCTTACAGTGTGGATGATGTTAAGCTCTTTTTGAGAGTAACAAAGAATGCAAGAAATGTGCGTATTTCAGAATACTTTCCTGATTTGATGCAATTTGTAGAAAAAACAAAGAGTTTTAGGAGTGAAGGTCTTTTTTCTGATCAAGAGGTTTACAGACTGAAAAAAATTCTCACAAAAGTACAGTTCTCAATTAGGAATTAATGCTGAATAGTTTTAAAATCACACTTATGAGATGAGGCTTTTTTGTGTTCTTGATTATCCTTTTCTTTAATGAAAGAGTTTCATTTTGCTTCCCTTAATTTAAATGGGGCACGAGAAGGGAAGAAAAGGTTTGAATTATATGAGCTAATGAAGATAAAGAAAATAGATATTCTGTTTGCCAAAGAAACTCATAGTGATGTTTCCAATGAGGAAGATTGGGCAAGAGAATTTGATGGGTTAACCATTTTTAGCCATAATTCATAATAACTCTAAGTGGCGGTGTTGCTATTTTATTTTCTAAAAACTCCATTCCAATTTCTTATGAAGTAGAAGAAGTCGTAAAAGGCAGATTTTTAAAAATAAGGGCTCAATTTGATAATGCATTTTATTGCTTCGGTTGTATTTATGCTCCCACCAATGCAGTTGAAAGAATGGGCTTTTTGAATACATTATGTAAAGCATTAAAGTGATTGTAATACTGAGGATTTGTTCTTATTTGGAGGTGATTTTAATTGCACTGAATTTGCCTCAGATAGAAATCATGTTGAGCCTCATATGGCTTCTCGAAAAAGGCTAATTCAGTTAATAGAAACACATGATCTGGTTGACATTTGGCAGAATTTTCACAAGACACACAGACAATATACATGGGTTCATTCTTGTAATAATAGGTTGTCTTTAGCAAGGTTGGACAGATTTTATGGTTTTGGACATCAACTTAATCTTTTTAGAGATTGTTCTATTATTCCAGTTAGTTTTTCGGATCATAGTTTAGCACAGTGTTGTTTAACTTTAGGATCCGTAAAACCAAAGAGTGCAATGTGGCACTTTAATAAAAGTCTTTTAAATGACATGGAATTTAGAGATATCTTTAAGTTTTTTTGGAATGATTTTAGAACCACTAAATCTGATTTCCAATCTTTGCAGCAGTGATGGGATTTTGGAAAAACGCAAATCAGAGCAATTGAGTCAACAGTACGCTTACAACATCACTAAAGAAATAAATATTTCAATGGTAAATCTAGAAAATGATATAAAGAAACTACAAGAATCTATTGGAACTGAACAAAATCAAGAGCTTATTGAAATTTTAAATCGAAAAAGCAAAGAATTGGCAGGAATTCTAGACCTGAAAGCACAAGGGGCTCTGATCAGTTCCCGGTTTAAGAATATAGAGTGGATGGATGTATCTTCCACATTTTTTTTAATCTGGAAAGGAAAAATGGCCAAAAAAGATGTATACATGCTTTGCGTTCTAAGGATGGTGCACTCTTGTCGAATCATACAGGAATTCGGAAGAGAGCGGTAGAATTTTATAAAGAACTATATAGTAGTGAACTTATACACAGGTCAAACACTAATGTGTTTATGGAGGATCTTCCTCAGGTGACTGAAGAGGCGAACGCCGGTCTCTGTAGTGAGATAACGTTAGAAGAGCTGAGGAAAACTCTTCAAGGCATGGAAGGCGGCAGAGCACCAGGAATAGACGGCCTATCTGTAGACTTTTATAAGTCTTTTTGGCCTGAGATTAGTGCCGACTTGCTTGCAGTCATCAACGAAAGTCTAAACAGTGGAAGATTACCACTGAGCTGCCGTAGAGCAGTGCTGACTTTACTGCCCAAGAAGGGAGACCTGAGTGAAATAAAAAACTGGAGGCCTGTGTCATTGCTATGTAGTGATTATAAAATTCTGTCCAAGGCATTGGCAAATAGATTGAGTGGGGTTTTGGAAGAGGTCATTCATACTGATCAGACCTATTGTGTGCCAGGAAGGCAAATTTTTGATAATATTTCTTTTGTTAGAGACATGTTTGACATCAGTAAGCTCTTTGATGTGGATTTTGGTTTGATTTCAATAGATCAAGAGAAAGTGTTCGATAGAATTGAACATAGTTATTTATGGGAGGTTTTAGAAGCTTTTGGGTTTAATAGCATTTTTATTGATAAGTTAAAAGCTCTTTATTGTGATGTTGAAAGTTTACTGAAGGTAAATGGTGACTTATGTGCCCCCTTTAGTGTTTTTAGAGGTATCAGGCAAGGCTGTGCTCTTTCTGGTATGTTATAAGTTCAATTGAACTCCCTTTTACGGAAGTTTAGAGCAGATTTAAAGGGTGTAACTATTCCAAATTGTGAAAAAGTATTTAAACTATCAGCTTATGCTGATGATATTGTTATTTTCATTAAAGAACAAAGCGATGTGTCAAAGATAACAAATATTTTAAGGGATTTTATGCTTGTTTCCTCTGCTAGAGTAAATTGGAATAAAAGTGAGGCTATCTTGGTTGGACAGTGGACTCATGAACAACCCAGTCTCCCGCGGGGTTAAAGTGGAGTAGAGATGGGTTTAAGTATTTAGGTGTGTATTTTTGAAACGATATAACTGTAAAGAAGAATTTTGAGGGGATAGAAGAGAAAATTGTGGGTCGTTTGAATAAATGGAAGTTTTTACTTTCTAACATGTCATATAGAGGGCGGGTCTTAATTATTAACAATTTGGCAGCCTCTACTCTTTGGCATTGGCTAGCATGTATTGACCCCCCAGTAATTCTTCTGAAAAAAATTCAATCTATTTTAGTAAATTTTTTTGGGATAATTTACATTGGGTGCCACAAAGTGTTTTGTATCTGCCTAAAAATAGAGAGGGACAAGGTCTGATTCATCTACATAAGTTGAGTGGCCGCCTTTCGGCTAAAGTATATACAAAGCCCAGATAGCACAAAGGCTGTCTGATCTCCTATTTACATCTGGAAGACGTATTTTAAAGAGTGTTTGCTCATCTGCAAGACGTCTATAGGACGTCTCCTGCAGATGTCAAATAGACGTTTAGAAGATGTCTCTAAGATGTAATGATTTAGAATGCACGTTAAACTGACATCTTATAAACGTCTATTTGACATCTGCAGGAAACGTCTTATAGACGTCTTGCAGATGAGCAAACACTCTTTAAAATACGTCTTCCAGATGTAAATAGGAGATCACGACTTCCGGTTATGGCGGCACGGTGAGCAGACGCGTTTCCTCGTGCTCAGATGCTTTTCAATAAATCCTGCATTATATTCCAGAGTAAGGCCATACAAATAGACAAAATCGTTAGCGTAAGAGTATACCTCAACTTCAAACATGCCAAAAAAAGCGGCTAAGGAAAAAAAAACGATGGAGAGCCGTGAGGATGCAGGCCAGGAGTCAGGCCAGGAGATAGCTGAAGGGGAACCATCCTCACCGGAGCAGGTACCCGCTGGTGATCCCGCGGACGCCGAACAAGTTATAAACATGGTTAATCCTTCAACAAAGGACCTTATGCTTGCCATAACATCATTCAAACAAGACTTTAACACAAAAATGGACGGTGTAATGACGGAAATAAGAAATGTCCAAACTGACATTAAAGATTGCAGCGGGCGCATCGCGGAGGCTGAAACGCGGATATCTACGGCAGAAGATGAGATACAAACCCTAAAAGAAACTATCGAAAAACTTGAGAGCAAGACAAAAAACCTTACTAACAAAGTCGAAGATCTAGAAGGGAGGAGCAGACGCAATAATTTGCGTGTACTTGGCATACCGGAGAAAGTAGAAGGCAATGACACCTGCTCCTTTATGGAAAAATGGATCGTGATACTCTGAAGTATAACTGCGACCGGTTTTGGAGAGAGCCCACCGGATTACATGTGAGCCAAAGTTCCACCACATATCCGAGAACCATTATCATCAAGTGTTTAAACTACAAGGATAGAGAAAATAGTTTGAAAGCCGCGCGGATTACAGAAAGAGGTGACGTACCAAAACAACAAAATAAGATTTCTTCCTGACCTGCCAACGGAGGTGTACAAGCAACAGAGGAGCTACGACGGCGTGAGGAAGCGGCTGCGGGAACTCGGACTAGAAAGAGCACTTCATCATATACCCTGCACGGCTCCTGCTGACCAATGATGACCGCACTGTCATCTTCAATACACCAACGGACGTGAACAAGTACATCAAAAAGCTGGAGCCGATGACTGATGATGATTAAACTTGTGTCCTGTTGAAAACTCTTATTAGACTTACAATCTCTTTAGATGAGGCTGTTGGAAAACAAGAGGTATGTAAAGCCCAATTCTGTTGGAAACTTGACATTGTACTACTTACAAACTTGGTTAAAATACTAGCATAAACTATTAATAAGCCCTGCTTAAAGCTTTATTTTAATTTTAATTCCGTTTATCGTTTAAAACGCAATTAGTTACTTCTCAAATGAGAACTGAAAGCTATGCATGCATAGTATGGCACATATTTAATTTACTGTTGATATCTTTTAATATATCTTACCTGGATTATTTACGTACATAGACAAGCAATTGAGCTGAGTTTTGGTTTACAGGAGAATAGTTCCTCAGTACATTGTGGACCTATTCCCGATAATGGAGGGAAGTTTTTCAGGGGTTTGGGGGAGCCTGCATGTTCTAATGGGGCAGGCCTGGGTTCTGGGTGGGTCACTCTGCTTCTTTTCTTTTTGTTTTTATTCCAAATGGTATCCTTTTATAGCTTTTTATTTCTATACTTACACCGAGGCAATTTACCTCTCTTTATGTTAGTGATGACGTTATAGCAAATGACGGATGTTTTGATAGAATGCATATCCTGGAATTGTAGAGGCCTACGTAAACTTACTAAAATAAAACAAGTAGTAGGTAGAATAAAACAGCTAAGAGCCAAAATTGTATTCCTACAGGAAACACACATGCTAGATCATGAGACAATTAAAATTAAACGTAGATGGCCAGGTCAAGTACTGTCTTCAGCTTACTATTCTAATTCTAGAGGAGTTATAACTATGATACATAAGTCTATCCCACTGCGCATCGATAAAGTAACTAAAGACCCCAATGGACGATTTCTGATTGTACAAGGAAATATTCTATCAACTCGGATTAATCTGGTTAATGTGTATGGACCTAACGATGATAACGTAAATTTTTATAATGACTTATTTTTGAGAATCTCCACAATGCCTGGAAAACACATTGTGGCAGGTGATTTCAATTGTGTTTTGCAGCCCAGCAAGGACCGGTCATCTGGTATCGATAACTCACATGTAAGGTCTAGGAAAGCTTTACAGCATTTTATAAAGGAGCTTAACCTGGTGGATATATGGAGGGCTCAAAATCCACTAAAAAGGGAATATTCATGTTGGTCGAGTACTTTTAAAAGTTACTCAAGAATTGATTACTTTTGGTATCAGCTGAATTAATTTCCTGTATCAGAAATTGTCAATATAGTAGTATTCTTATATCAGATCATGCTCTTGTATCCTTGACATATGTTGAACCAAAGCTTATTCATAATCGTACTAAATGGAGATTTAAAATACACTGGATGCATGACAAAAGATTTCTTGAGTTCTTAGGGGAACAAATTGATTACTATTTTGAACACAACACCATCCAAACATCAGCTACAATTAGATGGGAAGCCTTTAAGGCCTTTATACGAGGACAAATAATAAGTTATACAAGCAGGAAGACAAAAGAGAAAAATGAGAAAACTAAAACCCTTGAAACAAAAATTCGTTTACTTGAGGAAAAGAGTTCTTACAAACAGGCCAAAACACTGATAATGTTTTAAAGGAACTACTATTGTTAAGAACTCAATATAATGAATTAACACATGAAAAAGCAGCGGCCAATTTATTAAGATTAAAGCAACAATTTTACGATCAGGGAGAAAAACCAGGTAGACTTTTGGCTTGGCGTATAAAACAACAGGAATCAGAAAGAGCAATTATTAATATTGAGGATGAAAATGGAAATATAACTGTAGATCCGATGGAAATAAATAAAGCATTTAGAAATTTCTATGAAAAGCTATACTGCTCTGAATATAAGGCCACAACTGATACCCACTCTGAGTTTTTTGATAATATCAACATCCCTAAAATATCCGAGGAGCTAAAAATTAAGTTGGATAGTGAGCTTACTGCAGCTAAAATTATGGAGGCTATAACTACATTAAAAGGGGGTAAAACTGCAGGACCTGATGGCCTGCCCATTGACCTATACAAATATTTCAAAGATAAATTATTTAAGCCACTCCATGATATGTATACAGAATGTTATAACAATGACTGTCTTCCTACCTCTATGAGAGAGGCCTTGATCATTCTTTTACCAAAACCAGGAAAACCGAACACAAAGTGTGGAAATATGCGACCTATAAGCCTAATAAATACAGATACCAAAATACTATGTAAAATCTTGGCAAAAAGGTTAGAGACTGTGCTTCCGGGCATTGTGGGTGATGATCAATGTGGGTTCATTAAGAGCAGACAGGGATTCCATAACGTAAGACGCGTTTTAAATATTTTGTATAGCCAAAAGGAGAAAAAGGATACGGCTCTTCTCTCGCTTGATGCGGAGAAAGCTTTCGATAGAATCGAATGGGCTTATCTCTTTGACGTTATTGTAAAATTTGGATTTGGAAGCTCCTTCTTACATTGGATCAAATTATTACATTCTAATTCAGTGGCTGAAATCTTAACCAATGAGGTGATTTCAGAGCCATTTCATATTACAAGAGGGTGCCTTCAAGGCTCACCACTGTCCCCACTTTTATTCATTTTGGCCATCGAACCGCTAGCAATAGCCGTAAGGTCTAGCAATCACATACAAGGGATAACAATGGGTGGCAAGGAACATAAAGTAGCTTTATTCGCTGACGATGTAGTGATATTCTTAAAACAGTTAAACGCTTCTCTACCTGCACTTCTAAATCTGATCAATCAATTCGGGAATATATCTGGATATAAAGTAAACACATCAAAGTCATCATTAATGCTGCTCAATAAAGATAGCTGTCCAAATACATCGCATTTATTTACCTTCAAAATATCACCCAGCTTTAAATATTTGGGTATCAAAATAGTTCCCCAATTAGAAAATATAATTTCTACAAATTATAATGCTATATTGGAATCAACATCTAAAGATCTAGAGAGATGGTTATCTTTACCAATTTCATTGATAGGAAGGATTAATTTGTTGAAGATGAATATTGTGCCTAAATTCTTGTATATATTCCAAAATATCCCTTTGGAGCCACCAGCTGGATTGTTCTCGAAGATTAACTCGTTATTCAGGAAATTTATTTGGAACAAAAAATGCTCTCGAGTTCGTCTCTCTCTTCTTTATCTTCCATTTGACACTGGAGGGTTAAAATGTCCCAATTTGCACTGGTATTATTTAGCTGCACAATTAAGAACAATAATGTTTTATTTTTCCTCTGAAGACAAACCATCCTGGGTTGATATGGAGTCATGTGGTTTTGTGCTGCCATTAAACTTGTATATATACTCAGATAAGTTTAAACAATTGAAAAGAGTCACCACGCATCCCATTGTTTGTAATATGATTAGAGTATGGTATGAAGTTAAAGAGTACATGAAAATAACTGACTCTTTATCCCAGTTTAGCCCCATTTGGGGTAGCACATTATTCAAACCAGGCACAAAGGACTCGGGATTTCGGTTGTGGGCTGAAAAGGGATTAAGCAAAATTAGTGATCTCTTTGAGGAGGAAACGCTGATGTCATTTGAACAGATATCTACTAAATTTAATATTCCAAGAAAACACTTCTTTAAATATTTACAAACACGGAGTTTCATCCTCTCCATGCAGAACCAATCATTAAACTTACCAGCAATATCTCCTTTGGAGGAATTAATTATCAAGAAAAGCAATAATAAAGGTTTAATATCAATTTTTTATAATTGGCTTGCATCAGGGTCTACTGAATCATCAACCCAGAAACTTGAATTATGGAGGGTGGGATTGAGAGAGGATATATCTGAGGAAGAATGGAGAAAAGTCTGTAAAAACTCTCAGAAACAATCTGCTAATGTTAACTTAAAACTACTTCAATATAACTGGTTGATGCAGACTAACATAACTCCTGTCAAACTAAATAGGTTTAATAAAAATATCCCTGATACATGCTTTAAGTGCAGAGAAGCTCAGGGATCATTTGTGCATTGTGTTTGGGAATGCAGTATTATTAGAGACTTTTGGGTGGAAGTTATTAATATTACAAAGATAATTTTGTCATTGAATATTCCTCTTGATGCAAAAATGATTTTGCTACACTTATATCCAAAGAACTTAAAACTAAATCATCAGCAGCGTAAATTTATAGATTTTGCTATTTTACAAGCTAAAAGGATGATAGCACTTAGCTGGAAAAGGTCTGATCCACCAGCTATTGGAGCATGGATTAACGCCTTGGCACAGTGTATGGCCTTGGAAAAAATAACACACTTTATTAAAAACAAAATGGACGTATATGAAGAAATATGGAAGCCGTTTAATCACTACATTAACAATAATTCTATTGGTCATTTATTACAGGAGATGTAAAATTTGATGTCTTGCTGTAAAATGTAACTTATGTGTGAAGAACAGTAATGTATACTTGGTTTTTGTGTACCTTGCAATATCTGCTTTTTATTTAGAATAATGATTATCTGATACCTTTGTGTATTTCTGTCTGGGAGAAGAGAGTGATGTTAAATGTTTTTTTTTTTTTTGTTTTGGGGGGGGGGGGGATAACTGTGACTATCTGAAAAGTGTTTCTCTGTTAACTGTCTTTTATAATCAAAATAATAAATACATTGTTCAAAAAAAAAGATAGGAGATCAGACAGCCTTGTGCTAACTGGGAGGTTTCTTGAAAGTTCTGAGAGTGAGAGTTTGGTTGCTTCCATTATTTTTAGGAACTTTGAAGGGCTGGGTCTTGACAAGTCTTTGTTCTGGATGAACCTTAAGAAGTTTTCTCTAAGTTACCTATTTTTTATTGTAATTTATTCAAAGTATGGTCACTTTTAAAAGTCTCAAGAGAAGTGTAATAACGCAGGGTTTCTCAACTCCAGTCCTCGCGACCCACTGCTCTGCATATTCTGTATGTCTCCCTTGTTTAACACACCTGATTCAGATCCTCAGCTCGTTAGGATAGACAAGAGTCTATCCTTGACGAGCTGGGTCTAAATGCAGCCCTATTTGCACGAGACGCTCGCGGGTGAAAACGTAAAAATATTTTACCGGATGTGCCTTTCGTTTACACGGCGACGGCGTTTGAGGCTTAAAAACGCAAAAAGTGAAACCCACCCTTCAGGAGTGGAAATCTTAGGCCACGTTTACACAAAGCCGGGTATTTAGCAAAACGAATATTTTCCCCCTCTCCGTTTTCAAAAATAACATCGTTTACACCCCCGCATAAATACGCCGTCGAGCGCCATCATAACTATGCTAAACCTAAGGCGGCAGTGTAGGGGTTAAAGATAAAGCCATGCAAGCCAATCAGAATCCTGGAATCGACAAGAGAGAACCTAAAACGCTGTTTCCCAGTTTACACGACAACAAATATCCGGCGTTTTCAAAAATCTCCCCACTTTGCCCGGAGTTTTCTTAGAAATACTCGCTTTCAGTGATAAAAGCGGCGTTAATGTAGAATGAGAGGGCAAAACGCAGAGAAATATCTGCGTTTTTCCATCGTGTAACGGGGCCTTAAAACGCTCCACCGTCACGTTCCCGTGTAAAGGGTAAAAACGCAAAAGTCTGCTTGACAGTGAAGGTTGTACGCAGGCGCTGGACTTGGTGTTGCTGTAGTATGCACTCCTAGCCACCTGGAGTGCAGTACTGCATGTGAATTTCTCAGACATTTGCGCCACCATTTCACGCGAGTTTCCCACACAAAACGCTCGTCTAAACGCAGAATGAAAATGATGACACAACAGCCACTTTGCGTTTTACTCTTCAGAATCGTTTCCGTGTTAACATAGCCTCAGGTGTGTTAAACAAGAGAGACATACACAATATGCAGAGCAGTGGGTCACAAGGACAAGAGTCTATTGGGTCGCGAGACAAGAGTCTATCCTGACGCTGAGGATCTGAATCAGGTGTGTTAAACAAGGGAGACATACACAATATCGCAGAGCAGTGGGTCGCGAGGACTGGGAGTTGAGAACCCCTGTAATAACGGACTCTTTGTACTGGACTCTTCAAGAACCGTTGATTTGTGGATCACGTTTGGATGTGTCAAATGAGGGATGTTTTCCTGCTTTGATGGACGTACTCATTAAATCTCACATCGTTACTCTTGGAAGCCTAGTTCGTATAACTGGACATGATTTATCTGACTCTAAAGCAATAGAAGAGAAGTTGAAGATGAGGTCAACACGGGTGGTAATTCGGCTGTTGTCTAAATGGAAAGAAATCATTACCAAAGAAGAGTTAAAAATGTTAAAAGACTTTGAAGAAGGGTGTATTCAACCAAAGAATGATGATCTGTTTCCGAATTTGTCTTTGATTCCTGATTTGGAAATGTGTGATGGTTTTTTTTTAAAGTGTAATAATTTGAGGTTGTTGGGAAAAGAAAAAGCATCTAGTAAAGCTATGTATGAGTGTTGTGTTAAAGCTTTCAATAAGAAGAGTCTTGATGGTAAAATAGATACACCATGGCGTAATGTCTTACATTTAAGTGAGAATACTAGACCTAAATGGGGGGCACTTTATAAGTCACCATTGCTTAAAAAACAGGGGACTTGCAATGGAGAGTTTTGCATGGAACTATAGCTGTTAATGCATTTGTTTCAAGGATAAATCATGAAGTTAATCAGGAATGTCCTTTTTGTTCACAAAGAGAAACTGTGTTCCATACTTTTATGCATTGTATAAGACTAAAACCGTCGTTTATTTATTTACAAGATGTATTTAAACAGTTTGATGAAGTCTTCTCAATGGAGATTTTTATTTGTGGTTTTAAGTATTTGAGAAAACGATCTTATGAGTGTCAGTTGTTTAACTTTTTCTTGGGTCAAGCAAAAATGGCAATTTATGTAAGCAGAAAAAGGAAAATTGAAAAAGATTCCAAATTGATTTCCGTTATTACAATGCAACAAAGAATCTAATGTTGTTTGAGCAAAGATGGTGTATAAAAGGTGTTCTTTGTGACATATTTAGTAACACTTTGATTTTTAACTGTATATTGTGAGTTTTTAATTCAGCTGTATATGTACTCTTGTGTGAATTAAAACCGATTTGTAATAAAATGTATTTTAAAATCAAATATCTCTCTCTCTCTCTCTCTCTCTCGTGTGTGCGCATGTGCGGAGCGATTAGTGAGAGTGTGGAGTGTGTGGTGAGTGCGAGGTGTTTGTGCCCGCTGTGGCTTCTTTTTCAAACTTCTGTTTTATATGTTGTATGTGTTTTTGTGTGTATTTTTTGGTTTTTAAACTATATGTGTTGTTATTGGGTGCTAAATTTGGTGTGACGGCGTTTTACGCCGGTGTTTTATACACCATGGCGGCTCATACAGGTGGAGTTTTAGATTCACTCACGCGTCAGCATGAAGTTAAAATTGTGGCGGCGGGAAGTGTAGAGGAATGTAGTTTAGCTGTTGGAAATGTGATTGGGCATGAATGCGTTTTGGCTGCTTCAAAGATGAACAATGCAATTGTACTTTTTTTGAGCACGGTAGAAAAGGCAAACAAGGTTGTAGAAAAGGGCATTGAATTGCGGGGTTCATTTGCATCTGTACTCCCTCTGTCCACACTGGCTAAAATGTTCCACCATTTATCAAAGATGAAGCGCTAGCAAGAGAGCTTTCGCGTTTTGGTAAACTTGTTTCACCTGTCAAGAAGATTGCGATTGGTAGTAAATCTGAACTGTTGAAACATGTCGTTTCTTTTAGAAGGTTTACATATGGTTTTAAACAGTGGGAACGAACTTGATCTGAATTTAAAATTCAGAATAGATGATTTTGATTACACAGTGTTTGTGTCGACTGACTCAATGAGGTGTTTTGGATGTGGAAAGACGGGTCATCAGATTCGTGCTTGTCCGACCGGCAACGCGAACGTTAGTGTAAATAAACCGGAGCCTTCGGGTGTACAGCGTGAAGAGGTTCATCCTAAAGAAGCTGATACATTAAGTTCAGTTGATGGGGTAAATCAGGAGCCTGCGGTCGAAATGAGAAATGAAAATAATGTCGTTGAAAAACAAGACATTGTTCAGTTAGATTCAGCCGAAAATGAATCTGAGAACTGTGAAAAACTGGAGCTGATTCCAGTGAGACAGATACATGATGTTGATTCCGTCACTGAAAATTCAAATAAAGAAGGTAATGCTTTATTGATGGAAGTAGATCAAAGCTTGTTTAAAACACCCCTGAAAAGGAAGATGAGAAGCGAATGCATTGGAAATAAACAAGTAAGAAAAACAAAACAACAGACCAATGAAACTGACCAAGGTGCTGAAAGTGAGAGCGGTTCTTCTGATTCCTCTGCTTCGATTTGTTCTCAGAGTGACTGGCCATGTCACGACTGTAATACTGATAAAATCAAGATGTTTTTAAAGGTGTCAAAAAATCTAAGAGGTGTACAAGTCGTTGATTATTTTCCAAATCTGAAAAGCTTTGTTGAAGTGACTAAGAGTTTAATGTATGAAGGACGCTTCTTGGATAAAGAAGTTTATCGTCTAAAGAAATTTGTCACCAAAGTTCAAAATCAACTGAGTAATGGTGATAATGAAGCCTAATCTAATGATGCACAGGGCCTGTCTCTTACTCAGTTTTTTATGGATAATCTTATTCCACACTATGGGTGAATTTTGCATCACCTCCTTGAATGTGAATGGAGCCAGGGATGTGAGGAAAAGATTGGAAATATATGAGGTAGTGAGACAGGAAAAAATAGATGTTTTTTATGCAAGAGACCCATAGTGATGATAAAAATGCTATAGAATGGCTCAAAGAATGGAATGGTTTATCTTTTTTAAGCCATAATACCTCCCTTAGTGGTGGTGTTGGTATTTTATTTGACAAGAATTTTCTTCCCAGTTCAATTAAAATGGAGATTATTAAAGGGAGAATTTTAAAAGTGACTGCAAATTTTGACAAATATGTACTTATTTTTATATGTATTTATGCACCAAGTCAGTCAATATAAAGAATGTGTTTTTGGATACTCTTTGTAAGACTCTGGAAGAGTGTAATGGGGAAGAATACTTGTTCCTGCGGGGGTGATTTCAATTGTACAGCAAGTAGTTTAGACAGAAATCATATTGAGCCCCATATGCCATCACGCAGGAGACTCATTCAAATGATTGAAACGCATGAGTTAAGTGATATGGAGAAATTCTAACAAAGATGTTAGACAATATACCTGGGTGCATGCTCGTGATAATTTTTTGTCATTAGCAAGGCTGGACAAATTATATGCCTTTAAACACCACCTTAATATTTTTAAAAGATGTTTTATTTCTCTGGTTGGTATTTCAGATCATAGTTTAATAGGATATGAATTGTCTATTAATTCTGTTAAACCAAATAGTGCATATTGGCACCTTAATACAACACTTTTAAAGAATCTTTAAGACTGCTTTTGGATTAATTTTAGAGAGGAAAAAAATTATTTCCAATCTTTAAAGAACTGGTGGGAGTTTGGGAAAAATTCGAAAAAAAACAACAATGTCAACAATACACCCTTAATGTCACTAAAGAATTAACTAGATCTGTTCAGATTTTAGAAGCTGATGTTTTAAGAATTCAAAGTTCAACACAAACTGGAAATCAAGACCTTATTGATGACCTTAAACATAAAAAATCTGCCTTATCTGATCTGATGGGTTTAAAAGCACAAGGAGCATTAATAAGATCACGGTTTCAAAGTTCAAATGAGATGGATGCTCCATCTAAATTTTTCTTTGGGCTAGAAAAGAAAAATGGGCAACAACGTTTCATTAATGTTTTACAGTCTGAAAGTGGGGTTTTACTTTCAGATTGAAATGCGTAAGAGAGCTGTCAGTTTTTATGAAAAGTTGTACAAAAATGAGTCCAAAGAAGATCAGTGTACAGAACAATGTTTTTTTAGAGACTTGCCTCAGATTTCTGAAAAATCTAATGAGGATCTTAATAAACCCATAACATTGGAAGAGTTGTACAAGAATCTTCAAAATATGGAATGTGGTCGAGTTCCTGGAATAGATGGACTTCCAATTGAATTCTACAAGTCTTACTGGAATATAATAGGAGAGGATTTATTGGAAGTTTTGAATACTAGTTTAACTGAAGGGTGTCTACCTTTAAGCTGTCGAAGAGCAGTTCTCACTCTTTTGCCAAAAAAGGTGATCTAACTCATATTACTAGTTGGCGACCTGTCTCTTTGTTGTGTTCTGATTATAAAATTCTTTCGAAAGTGTTAGCAACAAGACTTGGAAAAGTCTTAGAAGAGGGTATACATCCAGATCAGTCTTACTGCATCCCTGGCAGGTCAATATTTGATAAAATTTCATTAGTTAGAGACATTTTTGAAATAGTCAAGATGTTTGGTTTAAATGCAGGCTTGATTTCCATTGATCAAGAGAAAGCTTTTGATCGTGTTGAACATGATTATTTATGGAAAGTTTTGAAAGCATTCGGTTTTAATTCTATTTTTAGTGATAAAATTAAAACTTTGTACAATGACATTGAGGGTGTGTTGAAGTTTAATGGTGGCTTATGCGCTCCTTTTAAGGTCAATCGTGGGATCAGACAAGGTTGTTCTTTGTCCGGAATGCTTTATGCACTGGCAATAGAACCTTTTTTACATACATTAAGAAAAGAGCTGATTGGTCTAAAAATTCCAAAATGTGAAAATGCAATTAAGGTATCAGCGTATGCTGATGACATTGTTGTAATGATTGAAGGCCACAGAGACTTACAAAGTTTAATAAGAGTAGCCAATAGTTTTGAATCCATTTCTTCTGCAAAAATTAATTGGAAAAAAAGTGATGCGGTGTTGCTGGGAAAGTGGAAATATAATCAGAAGATAACAGGATGGTTGGATAGGTGGAAGTGGCTGAAATCAACTATGTCTTATAGAGGAAGGGTGATCATAATAAATAATTTGGTTGCATCATTTTTGTGGCATCGGTTGGCTTGTGTTGATCCACCAACTTACTTGTTAGCAAAGATACAATCAATTTTGGTTGAGTTCTTTTGGGACAAATTACATTGGGTGATACAAAATATTTTGTATTTACCAAAAGAGGAAGGTGGACAAGGACTGGTCCATCTGCAAAGCAGAATTGCTGCATTTCGTTTGAAGTTTTTGCAGAGTTTTTTAATAAGCTCTGAAAATGCAAGTTGGAGAATAATAACCAGTCTTATTTTGAAGTCTGTTAATGGGATGAACCTCGACAAATCCTTGTTTTTAATGGATCCTAAAAAGATTGACACTTCATGTTTACCTGTTTTTTATAAAAATGTTTTTAAAATTTGGAGCTGTTTTATTGTGAAGAGGTCTGGAAGAACAAACTCCTCATTTTGGTTGCTGGAAGAACCCCTGATAAATGGTGCGAGGCTGGATGTTATGAGCACAAGCAGCACTTCTTATTCAAGCTGAAATCACAACTTTAAGAAAACTGTGAAAAATCTGTGCGGACAATGACTCAAATTTTACAGAGGTTGCGATCCATTCTTACATCAGAGGAGTCAAATATACTCAAAGACTATTGTGAAGGACTTGTCCTAATGAGTTGGATCCCTTTCCCAAAATTGTTATATCTCCCGGTTTAAATGATCATGTTGGAATCTTCCTACAACTGAAGAGTATGTGTTTAGCTTTTAATGATGTAAATGGAAAACAGCTATATAAGGCTTGTGTAAAGTTTTTTAACAAAAAGGGTTTACATCAAAAAGTTGATACTCCTTGGCGTGATGTTTTGAGTTTGGATGAAAATGTGAGACCAGAGTGGAGAGCGCTATATAAGCCTAACCTGTACTCCGCCAGATGGATTTGCTCCGCATATCCATTCTGGAAACCTTTCGTTGAAGTAGTTTTGGTAAGGGCGAAAATACTGGTTAGCTGATTGGCCTATGTTGGTGATAGACGGGCCAAATCAACCAATCAGATCAACGAAGCACATGACGTACTAACTTGCTGCTACAGGTAAACCTCGTTAGCTCAGCAAATAAGCAACATGTCGGCAAAGGATATTTGCCGTTTATGTAACTACAATTTGCGAATAAAAGGCACCATTTCAGCTGCCCGGTCCATATTTCAAAAGAAGGATACAAGAGAAAGAAGCATTAGCGAGCGGCTAAAAGAATTAGGACTACCGCTGTCTGAAAATGTTTCTCAGATCGCGTTGCTTCCGCTTGATTGCGTCACACCTCAACCCGCCTCAAAGCCAACGCTGATTGGACGTTCGTTGGTGAACTGCTCCCAAATTTTCTTTAACGGAAAGTATCCAGACTGATCTGCGAGTGAAACCTTGAAAGCTCGCGAGATCAGGATGGTATCGCAAGGCTAGATATAAGCCACCATTAACCAAAAAAAAAAAAAAAAACAGCTGACATTCATTGGAGGGTTCTACATGGAGTAATTCCTGTTAATGCTTTTGTCTCTATTTTGAATTCTGAATCAAGGCATGATTGCCCTTTTTGTTCAAAAAGAGAGACTGTTTTCCACTGTTTTGCTTATTGTTTTAGGCTAAAGCCGTTGTTTGATATGTTAAAAACAATTTTTAATGTTTTTGTTTTTTGTTGTGTTTTCTGTGCAGACTTTGATTTGTGGTTTTAAATACATGAGAAGTAGAAGTGGTGAATGTCAGCTGTTGAACTCTGTACTTGGGAAAGCAAAAATGGCTATATACATTAGTAGGAGAAATCATAGAACAAAGGAATGATAGTGATGTGGCACGGGTCTTTAAAGTAATGGTGAAATCTAGAATTGTTGTTGATTTTCGATTTTACAAAGTAATGAATAATTTATTGAAGTTTGAATCTATATGGTGTTACAGAGAAGCCTTATGTTCAGTTGAAAATGGAGAGTTGTGTTTTGTTTTAAGTTTGTAAAAAATAACTAATTGTGAAAAAATGTTTTAATGGTTAATAATTTCTATTGTAATAAGAAGTAATTTTGAAAAATCGAAAAAACTCTCTCTCTCTCTCTCTCTCTCTCTCTCTCGGCTGTGCGGAGTAAGTGTGGAAGGAGCCGGTTGTTGGGAGTGAAAATGTCTCTGTTTGAGTGAGATTTCTTTTTTTCTTTTATTTAATTTTGATATTACTGATTTATAGTTAATAGGTTTAGGTTTTCTCTTGACTTCGGTCAGAGAGAGAGGATAATGGGGTTCGGAAATGGCGGACCTTTCACAGTTAACCATTAAACATGGTATGCCTGAGGCCGTGGTATCAGTAGAGGATTGCCTGATAGCTGTGAGTGCGGCGATCGGAGGTGCTAATATAAAATCTGATTGAAACCGGGTTGACAATCAACAATATTTTTGTGCCTGTTTTGCCTTTGTCAAGCCCAGCAAAGAAAGTCATTTTATCTAACATACCTCCATTTGTTAAAAATGAAAAACTAAAAAAATTCTACAGAGGTATGGTAAAATAGTAAGTCCTATTAAAATGATTCCTCTGGGATGCAAAAATCCCGAGATTAGACACGTGATTTCTTTTTTGTGTCAGGCGTTAATGATTCTGAATTCTCACAGTGATCCAAAATCCAAAAGTGTGTGGTGAGTTTGGACATGTGAGACAGAGGCGAGACAGGCCCGCTGCGGCTGCAGGTGCGGACAACACCGAGAGGGCGGCTGGTGCGGAGGTTGCTGCGACCGCTGTGGCCTCAGAACCGCAGCCGGACGGAGCGCTCTCCGCGCCTCGGTGCACGTGCCCGAGGGGAGACTGGTGCTGGAGGCCTCTGGAAACGGCCTGGAGACAGCTGTTGAGGAGGTGGCGATGGAGGACAGTCGCAGGCTGGATAAAAGTGTGAGTGATACTACTGCTACTGAGGAAGCGTTTAAACAGTGTAATGTTGACATGCCATCTCAAAACCCGGTGGATTTAATGGAAGACTCTGATAATGATCACGATGATATGGAGTTAATGAGAGATTACGCAATGGATTCGGACATAATCTCTGGAGGTAAGACTAAACTTTATTCGATTCAGCAGATCAATCACTTTTTGGACACTACATCGTAAACCTAGAATTGATTCATATTTTCCAGATGTAAAATTGTTTTTATTGTCCGGCACCATGGCTATGAGAAAAGCTTCCTTTGAAGAGCTTGATAAACCAAAACAGTACCGTCTCAGAGAAACTTCTGAGTAACATTAGAAGTTCTTTGAATTTGCAAAGTAAAAAATGAGAATAGTTTGGTTGTCAAATAACCCTTGTGGGGTTATTTTATTGTGTGGTTATCTTCTATTTTCTTTCATGGCACCTTTGAGATTTAGTTCTTTGAATATGGAATGGGTGTCGTGAGGCTTTGAAAAGGACTAGTCTTTTTGATTATATTTTTATGAAAAAAAAAGTAGCGTTGTTCCCTTTCGTAGTCACTCCAAGTTACGTCAGGAGTGACGGAGAATGGGGTTTCGCATAGAAACCCAATCCTCTTCGAGTATTTAACAACGAGCCAATGGTGTAAGGGTGGATTTCCTGCAGGGGTTCAGGCTGCAAGACTGCCGAATGACTAAAGAAACGTTATTAGCAAGATGGTAGAAAAATGCACATTCCTTGTCTATTCCACCCACTGCCACTTATACCAACGACGGAAATAAGCACAGTTATAATAGCTTAATATGTGGGAGAGCTTTGCTATAGAGAGTGACAGTATTGTATTGCAATATGTAGCACTTTAAAGTCAATACCAAATCAACACTAGATAGCATCTTAGTTGTAATTGAAAAGGTTTAATGACAAAATATGGTTATGGTTACACTTAAAGTAGTTACAAAATAGACGTATGAGATGATGATAACTTATACCAATAATCTTACCCAGCATGTAAAATATTACCAGAGAGAGAGAGAGAGAGAGAGAGAGAGAGAGAGAGAGAGAGAGAGAGAGAGAGAGAGAGAGAGAGGGGGAGAGAGAGAGAGAGAGAAGCCAAAGGGAGAGAGCCCCAAGAAAGAGAGAGAGAGCATAGAAAGAGCAGAGCATTTAAAAGAGACAGAGCAACAGTTACAGTCTTCTTTTATCCTTTCCCTGACCATGTGACTAAAACACAAATGTGAGACATTCAAACTGACCAATCAGATAATTACACTTCCCCCAGTGTTCTAAAGGTGTGACAATTCATTGACCCCCAAAGTACACAAATCTTGGCCTACAGGCCCAGCTCCTCTGTCTTTGATCCTCCAAATGGTCCTTGTGGTTAGAAGAAGGGGTGGAACACACAACAGTTCATTTCAAATGTCTTGGATTAATTGGGCTAACACAGAACAGTTCATTTTGGATTGATTGGATTAGTTTCAATCTTACAATGGCATGAAAATGCCTTGGGGCTGCGGAATTTGCATAGCGTACTCCGCCCCACTGCGTGGGTATAAAAGGAGGAAGTGAATGCAACCGCAGTATGTTTTCGCTTCGGAGCCAAGAGACTTCTTCACTCCTTAAGCCATTCTCACTGATAGAAACTCTTCGAGACGAGCGTCCTCTTCAGTGTTGGTGTGACGGCGGTACCCAGCGGGATTCTGCATTGCCTGCGATCTGTGCAGTGGTCTGCCAGACTTTGCGCTTCTCCCTGGTCGCCTCAGCGCTAGAAGAGTGAATTTCCTCCTCTCATTTAAAAGAGCTGCACGTGGCACGTCTTTTTAAAGATGGCTCGCCCGTGTTCTTCTGGGTGCGGTCGATTCATTTCGTCCTCTGATGGTCACGATCGTTGTTCTGTGTGTCTGGGCATTCAGCATGCAGCAGCAGCGTTTGTGGATGAGTCATGTTCCTTCTGTGGGAATATGACCATTTCTACACTGCGATCGAGACTCAATGATCTTACTAAGGTGAGAGTCCCCATGCCCGCTACTCGTTCTGCTTCTTCTTCTAGAAGCTCTTCGAACTCGCGGGCAGGGTGATCTGACGGTGACGGTGTGGAACAAAAACCCGACGAGAGAACCTCGGGCCACACCTCCCGCCACAGTTGTAGAGCCAGCGAGCGCTGAATCGGTATTGACGTCTGCCTGTTCGCAGGCACCGTCGGTTTCGTTCGGCGCTCCAGAGGATGATGCGATGTCGATCGCAGCATCACAGGGCGGGCTTGAGTCCTCGGGAAGTGAGGATGCGGCTGCGTTGCCTCCCTCGGGAGCGCCAGCTTTGCCCGCGTCTGATCCCGAGATGACGGCCATGCTTTCTCGGGCCGCCACGAGCATCGGGTTAGAGTGGAACCCTCCGCCCTGCCCCCGATCTCTCGCGGATGGATAATTGGTTTTTGGGGAAGGCTGCCGCCGCAAGACCACAGCCGACCCCAATTCCCTTTTCCCCGAGCTGCATGCGGAACTGACGCGCACTTGGAAGGCCCCTTTGACCTCACGAGAGCACGCTCCAGCTTCCCCCGCCCCGTGGGTACACTGGGATTCCTCCGGATGAGCGTTCTGTTGCGATGCAACTGTGTCTGCAGAGCGCCTATTCCCGTGGGATTCCTAAGCACCCATCCAAGGCCTGTAGGTTCTCGTCTATGGCGGCACGTTCCTATAGAGCGGCAGGACAGGCAGCCTCCGCCCTGCATGCGATAAGCACTTTGCAGGTATTTCAAGCAAAACTGCTCAGAGATATGCAGGAGGGGGGGACTGACCAATCGGCCTTCAACGAACTGCGGGCGGCCACTGACCTCGCTCTCCGGGCGACTGAAAGTGGCCGCCCGCTCCATTGGTCAGGTGATGTCCACTAGCATGGTCCAGGAGTGCCACCTTTGGCTTAACCTGGCAGACACAAAGGACGCCGAGCGGACTCGTTGTCTCGACGGCCCCCTCTCCCAGGTGGGCCTATTCGGCGGTGCGGTCAAGGACTTTGCCCAGCAGTTCTCGACTGCCAAGAAGCAGATGGAGGCCATCAGACATATTCTGCCCCAACGGTCAGCTGCTGCCTCCACCCAGCCGGCGGCTCCGGCGCTTCCCTCTGCTTCCCGCCGAGGACGCCCCTCTGCGGCTCCACTCCCTCCCGCGCCTCCCCAGCAGCAGCCTTCGACCCGGAGGCGTCGTGGAGGAGGCCGCAGGCCGGCGTCACAGCCCCCTCAGGCCGCACGCCCCGCTAAATGCCAGGCGAAGCGGCGTTCCTGAGACGGGATGCTCAGTGATGACGTCGAGTGTTTCCCAGGAGGTGGTAGCAGGCCCCCTCCTTCCCCCGGTGGAGGGCCGGGGGAGAATCTTTTGTTCTCAGCTCCCCGCTGCTCACCCACGGGTGGGCAGCACCCTGAGTTGGTTAAAAGAAAGACTCGATATCATCACTGAGCACACAGACAGCAATGAGTGCGCTCGACGTCCCGGCACGTCGACCCTCTCATTCCTCTCTGTCTCTGAGGGTGCGGAAGGGAGCGTACATCTGTCCTCGCCGCTCCCTCCCCCTCTATCGCCAGATCCCCGACAGAACAGACCCCCGTGGAACGGTGGTCCTTCCCTGGTCTCTTCTGTCAGGGAACCGGGTTTGACTGTGCATCCGCACGGGTAACTCCCGGACGCATGCCGGTCTCCCCGTCTCGCTGCCCCTCCGGGGGACGTCTGTGGTTCGCATGACCCCATTGGTTCAATTCCTGGGAGCTTGATTAGAGCTCCCTGGGCTGTCCCGTTGGGTCATCAGAACGATCAGATTCGGCTACGCGATTCAGTTCGCACGGTCTCCTCCCCGTTTCAGGGGAATTCGCTCCACGGTGGTCGGTGGCAATGCCCCGATCATGAGAGCGGAGATTGCGACCCTGCTGGCGAAGGGTGCAATCGAGACGGTCCCTCCAGCCGAGATGAGGTCCGGGTTTTACAGCCCCTACTTCATTGTCCCCAAGAAGACCGGTGGGTTACGACCGATCCTGGATCTACGCATTTTGAACCGTACTCTCCATCGTATGTCGTTCAAAATGCTCACAGCCAAACGCATTTTCGAATGCGTCCGGCCTCAGGATTGGTTTGCAGCGATCGACCTGAAGGACGCGTACTTTCATGTCTCCATTTTGCCTCGACACAGACCGTTTCTTCGGTTTGCTTTCGAAGGCCAGGCATATCAGTACGCGGTTCTCCCATTCGGGTTAGCTCTGTCACCTCGCGTCTTCACGAAGATTGTCGAGGCAGCCCTTGTTCCCCTTCGCGAACACAGGGTTCGCATCCTGAACTATCTCGACGATTGGCTAATACTGGCACACTCTCGAGAACAGGTTTGCGAACACAGAGACCTGGTGCTCCGGCACCTAGCCCGTCTGGGCCTTCGGGATCAACCGAGAGAAGAGCAAACTTTGCCCCGTGCAGAGGATCTCTTTTCTCGGAATGGAGATAGACTCGGTTGCCATGTCCGCGCAGCTCACGACGAGCGCGCGCACTCACTGCTGACTTGTCTTCGACAGTTCGAAGGCAAGAGTGTGGTTCCACTGAAACTTTTCAGAGGCTCCTGGGGCATATGGCATCCGCAGCCGCGGCAACGCCGCTCGGACTGCTTCATATGAGACCGCTTCAGCTGTGGCTTCGCGATCGAGTCCCGAGGTGGGCATGGCATCGCGGCTCGCTCCGAGTTCCAGTGACTCCAGCGTGCCGCCATACCTTCTTCCCGTGGTCGAACCTCAGCTTTTTACGAGCGGGTGTCCCGCTTCAGCAAGTTTCCAGGCATCTCGTTGTCTTCACGGATGCATCCACCACGGGTTGGGGGGCCATGTGCAATGGGCATGCAGCCGCGGGTTCCTGGACAGGACCCCAGCGCCTCATGCACATCAATTGCCTCGAGCTGCTGGCAGTACGCCTGGCCCTGCACCGCTTTCGAGCACTGCTCAAGGGTCAACATGTACTTGTCCGTTCAGACAACACCGCTACAGTAGCGTATATCAACCACCAGGGTGGTCTACGCTCACGTCGGATGTCGCAGCTCGCTCGCCACCTCCTGCTATGGAGTCAGAAGCACCTGAGGTCCCTTCGTGCAGTGTACATTCCAGGAGACCGGAACCTGGCGGCCGACGAGCTGTCACGGGTCCGCCCTATCTCCGGCGAATGGCGACTCCATCCCCAGACGGTCCAGCTGATCTGGGACCAGTTCGGGGAGGCACAGATAGGCACTGTTCGCCTCCCGGGACTCATCCCACTGCGTCCAGTTTTATTCCCTGTCTGAGGGCACGCTCGGCACAGATGCGCTGGCGCACAGCTGGCCGCGGGGCCCACGCAAGTATGCGTTTGCCCCAGTGAGCCTCCATGCACGGGTGTTGTGCAAGATCAAGGAGGACGAAGGAGCAGGTCTTGCTGGTAGCCCCTTATTCGCCCACCAAAACGTGGTTCTCCGAACTCATTCTCCTCGCGACAGCACCTCCTTGGCCTATTCCACTGAGGCAAGACCTACTCACTCAGAGACGGGGCACTCTGTGGCACCCTCGTCCCGATCTGTGGAGGCTACACATTTGGCTCCTGGATGGGACGAGGCAGGTTTGAGTTCGCTGCCACCTGCGGTGGCGGCAACCATCACTTCCGCCAGAGCGTTGTCCACTAGACACCTCTACGCGTCGAAGTGGAACCTCTTCGTCAGCTGGTGCTCTTCCCGCGGAGAACACCCCCGGAGATGCTCGATCGGTGTCGTGCTGTCTTTTCCTGCAAGAAGGGTTGGAGCGTAGGCTGTCGCCCTCCACCCTTAAGGTTTACGTCGCGGCCATTGCCGCGTCTCATGACGCAGTAGATGAAAGATCCATCGGGAAGCACGAATTGGTCATCAGGTTCCTGAGGGGAGCGAGGAGGTTAAATCCGCCTCGTCCTCCCCTCGTACCCTCTTGGGACCTCGCAGTAGTTTTAAGTGCTCTGCAAAGGCCTCCCTTTGAGCCTTTGAAATCGGTAGAGTTAAAGTTTCTGTCTATGAAGACAGCACTCCTGGTTGCATTGGCCTCCATCAAGAGGGTAGGGGACCTGCACGCATTCTCCGCTGACGAAGCGTGCCTACAGTTCGGGCCAGGATACTCTCACGTGATCTTGAGACCCCGGCCTGGATACGTGCCCAAGGTTCCCACCACTGCCTTCCGGGATCAGGTGGTGACCCTGCAAGCGCTGCCCCTGGAGGAGGCAGACCCAGCCTTGGCACTGCTCTGTCCAGTACGTGCCCTCCGCACCTACGTTGACAGAACGCGGTGTTTCAGGACCTCAGAACAGCTCTTTGTCTGTCATGGGGGGAGCCAGAAGGGAAGGGCTCTCTCAAAGCAACGGCTGTCTCACTGGATAGTGGACGCTATTGCTTTGTCTTACCAGCAGCAAGGTCGACCGTGCCCCCTTGGTGTGACGGCCCACTCCACTCGGAGTGTGGCTTCCTCTTGGGCTCTAGCGCATGGCGCCTCGCTAACAGACATTTGCAGAGCTGCAGGCTGGGCGACACCTAACACCTTCGCAAGATTTTATAATCTGCGAGTTGAGCCGGTGTCCTCTCACGTACTCGCTTCCGCCAGTACTGGAACCGCTTAAAGTGTCTTCGCTTGCTCGCCATTCCACTCCTCGGATTGGATAAGTGCGATATTTCTCAGGTAGCCTCGGCTAACCCTGAGTCCTCCAGCACTCATGATCAGGGCCGGCTCTGTAAATCTGGGGGCCCTGAAGCAGGATAATTTTGGGGCCCTGCCTTGCACTTAACAATGGAGTATTTCCACCACAAACCGGCAACTGTATACAATCTAACCCCAATATAAAAAAATCTTCAATAAAGTTGTTGCATATGATATAGGCTACTACAGGTGTTGCTGGAGTCTCGATCTTTGAACTTCTTTTCCCTTTTCTACACTTTAAAAAGAGGGAGAAGTTAGACCAGTAATTTCTTTGCTTCCTTATAAATTGATTTAAACAGTTTTTTTTCTGCACCCGATGGATAGATAGGCACCCGTTTCATATACAAACTAACTATCTACATCAAATAACATACTAGCAAGTTTGTCACGATACTAGAATTTCTAACTTCTGATACGATACCTTGAAAAATATCGATATTGAATACCATTTTCGATACCACAGAGAAAAAAACTGCCACAATATTAAGGGGGAAGTTTTTTTTTTTTTATTTAAAGCTAAATATAACAAGTCTAGAACATGACAATGAGGTATATTTTACATGAACAAAAATGTCCTGAGTTCTATTTCTTAATATTTTTTAATTGGACCAGAGCTAACATGATCCATTGTATTTTTATTACCTACTGTTATCAAAGATTAAAATATACTTCAACATAAAAGCACTTAACAGTATCAAATTGGAGGATAGAGTGTCAGTAATGTATAATAATAAGATTAAACATTAAATTTTCAGTTAAAGGCATTTCATAATTGAATTCAGAGATGCCATTGTCTATTTAGTTTAATTAGTATCTGTGTAATCAAATTGAAGATAATCGCTAATGAAGGCAAATTGCAGAATTAAATAATGAAGTTAAATAGGCAAGCTAATTTATATTTGACCACTACAATATTTACTTGTCTAAGATTCCTCAGTCAGATTATGTTAACTTTAAGAAAACGGTGAAAAAACGAGACAACACAGACTCATATCAACAACAATATTAGGCAATCTTGGTTAATGTTTCAGAAAAGTTCAAATGAAAAGAGTTAGTGTTTCCTTTAGGATTTTAATTAGCAGCAGGGGCAGGTCTGTCCAAACAACAAACACCCCTGATGCTGTCTGAGCATATATATGCTGCTAAATGATACCAGCCTGTTCCTTAAGTCTGTTCACCTCTAAAATAATTGTAAAAAATTGGTGATGTGAGGGATATTGATATAACGTTAGTCAAACAATCTTTTGGGTGCCTGCAGCCCGCTCACAGTGTGAAGCGTGTGTCCGCGCTATTCTCCAAGATGCCTGCTCGCGGTGTATTTTTAATGCGTGTCCGCGCATCTCCGACTTGCTCGCTCGCGGTGTGTCAGCGGTGTCCGCGCTATTCTCCGAGATGCCTGCTCGCGGTATGTTTTTAATGCATGTCCGCGCTATTCTCCGACATTAACTTCACTTTTGCTATTTAACCAGAGCGAATGAGACGAGTGCGTCACGTGTGGTGTTTGTCAACGCGCTTTTGGGGAGAAGTGAAAGTGACCGCTCGCCTAGAATCGATGCTTCAGGAGATTAGTATTGGTATCGACATAACATAAAAATAGACATAACATAGGCAACTGTGTTTGATATGGGATTAAAATGATGGGCAGTGCATGAGATATAAACTAATGATTAATTATTTCATTATTCCTTTGTTCCGATCAGAGCAAGAGCATGTGAGCGGAGAGCGCAGTTTCTGAATCATTTCATTTGAATATTGCAGGTCGCGCACTCAACCCTGCTGGCTCGAAAATATGTGGATAAGGGCTGCCTCCGACTAAAGTTTTTTCTAGTCGACTAGTATTTGTTTATTTAACCAATTAGTAGACAAATCGCCCCTTTATATTGATTAAATAACTTTAAAAAAACCTATATGCCCCACCTGTCACGTCTCTATTCCCCACCAGAGGGGCGCTCTCCACACTTTGACACTTTGAGCGGCGACTACCATCTGTAGTTAGGGGGGCCCCTGGTGGTGGCGGGGCCTAAGCAGCCGCTTGAGTTCGCTTATAGGGAGAGCCGGCTCTGCTCATGATGCGGGCACCACTGCTCTAACAAAAAACGCTATGGTGCCGGCTAGGTGCCTCCGTGTGCACGGTTCCCTCTGGTAACTGTCTCATGTGTATTCTCCACTGTAAGCCTCTCTGAGCAGGTGTCTTCCCTCGGCAAGCCATCTGCCACCCCTGGAGTTAAAAGTCTAGCCACCTGCGGTTGGCCCTCCAGTGATCTCCATGTGTAGTCCCTATGCGGCCACATGCGTATTCGTTAAGTCCTCCCTTCGGTAGGCATCTGGTAGCATGTCCCTCCCGGGATATGTTTCCCAGTGTACCTTGGTATTCCTGTGTCAAAGTAGGACCTCCTGGTTATAACCTAGGTTCAGGGGTCTAGACTTTCGCAGGGCACTGGAAGACAGCTATAAGATGGCGTGATGGCACAGACCCCATTCTCCGTCACTCCTGACGCAACTCAGAGTGACTACGAAAGGTGACTACGTTACGTCTCCTTGCTACTTTTTGCTGTACCGCTGGGTGACGCCTGAGTTCAGTCTCGGCTCCTCAGCGAAGACATACTGCGGTTGCGATTCACTTCCGTCACTCCTGACGTACGTCTCCGTTCCCTACTCAGGGAACGAGGGTTACATTAGTAATCGAGACGTTTTTCTACAGGAAACTCACACAGATATAAAAAATCAAATCCAGTGGCAGAGTGAATGGGATGGACAGGTTGTTCTGAGTCATGGTTCAAGTATTAGTGCAGGAGTGGCTATTCTTCTTGAAGTTAAGTTTAAGGAACAGAGTGTGAGCGTTTTTGATGTTCTACCAGGTAGAATGCAAAAGAGTAGGTATTGCTTTACATGGGTTAAATTTTTCACTTTTTAATGTGTATGCCCCTAATATTGGGACTGAACGCACACTTTTCTTTGGAAAACTTCATACAGCATTATGCAGTGTCCCACAGGATAGGATTGTTGTCTTGGCTGGAGATTTTAACTGTACTTTAGATCATACAGTGGACAGGAATCATGAAGAACCTCATAGTCCGTCAGCAGATGTTTTTAGAAATTTGATTGTTTATTATGATCTTGTGGACGTTTGGAGAGAAGCCTTTACTGAAAACAATATACATGGATAAAAGTAAGCTTGAATAGGGTTTCTACAGCACGACTTGATAGAATTTCTGTGCAAAGGAGTGTTTGTGACAAGTTTTTTAATAGTTGTATTACTCCCACCCCTTTCTCAGACCACCATTATATGTCTGTCAAAGTCACATCTGCACAGAGCACATTTAAATGTCACTACTGGCGCTTTAGCAATAAGCTTTTGCAGGACCACAACTTTGTGCACTCTTTTTCACTTTTCTTCGAGATGTGAGAGAGAGTAAATCTCAGTACAAGTCCCTGAGTCAGTGGTGGGACATCAGTAAAGTTCAGATCAAAATGTTTTGTCAGAAGTATACGAATACTCTTGAAAACAAAATGAGACGACTTGAACAGGACATTTTGCAGCTGAACATTGAACAATGTGATGGAAGTACTGTTGAAGCGTTGAAAACAAGAAACATTCTTCTCCACAATCTCCTGGAAGAGAAAGCCAAAGAGACTTTGATTTGTGCAAGGTTTACTTCTTTTAATTGCATGGATGCTCCAACATCTTTTTTTCTTCAATTTAGAGAAGAAAGTTGGTGATAGAAAAGTGTTAAGTCATCTGAAACTTCCAGACGGAGGTGAAACGACTGATGAGCATGAAATAATTACTCAAGCACTGCTTTTCTATGAAAATCTTTATAGAGCAGAACCATGTGATGGAGAGATAACAAAAACATTTCTCCAGGATCTTCCTCATCTGATGGAGAGTGATAAGGCCAAGCTTGATCAGCCATTGCATATCAACGAACTGACTGCTGCCATTAATGATCTATCTTCTGGAAAGGCTCCGGGTTTGGATGGTTTAACGGCAGAATTTTATAAACAGTTTTGGTTAGTGATTGGAGAAGACTTGTTCTCAGTTTTCTCAGAGTGCTTTGAAAAAGGCACCTTACCGCTGAGTCTACGAAGAGCACTTATCACCTTGCTACCCAAGAAGGGGGATCTTGCGGACATAAGAAACTGGTGACCGTCATAAGAGACTGGCGCTTGGAAAAAACGGGCGCACAAATCGCGCGCCTACATTTAAAATAACTAACTTGAGCGCGCAAAAGACGCGATAAGTGAACACCGCAGGCCCTTAGGCTACCTTGAATAATTTCATTCATGACTTTTCTCTCTCTGCCTTTTTAGAATTACACTTCACTGGGGCTTGCACAAACATGTCATTATATAGCCTATGCATTTTGATGACGTTACTTTTTTCCTTATCATTATTTTGTGTAGGACACAGACATATTTAGATGTCGTAATTCCATGATTTGTTGCTGTGTTATGTTCCGCATGATGGCCCTGTCATCTAACAACCAATCACCGTGATCATTACGAGGAAGCTCGTGCATGAAAATTGACGTCATCCTTAGCAACGAAGACTCACTCTTAATTTAGGAGTTGTCATTTTTCCTTACTAAGAGTAGGTCTGAAAGGCGTTGTGAATAACTTTTAAGAGAAAACTCCTAGATAAAATATTTTAGTGCGATTTAGGAGTACTCCTAGTGGTAAGATAAAATTTGAATACGGCCCAGATGTTCCCAGACTCCGCTCCATGATCCATGTTTCTTGAGTCCGTGTTCTCTCCCTGAGTCCTGTTTGCTGACGGATGTATCTGTAAGAGGAAAAGACAATTGGACTATGTCAGTTTTATGTTGATTGCACTGAAGAGGATCTGCTCACCTGGAATCCTTCCTGCCACGTATCCTCCTCGAATTCACCTCTGAAACACTGCACCTTTAAACACTCACCGTCTCTCTCTCTCTCTCTCTCTCTCTCTCTCTCTCTCTCTCTCTCTCTCTCTCTCTCTCTCTCTCTCTCTCTCTCTCTCTCTCTCTCTCTCTCTCTCTCTCTCTCTCAATTCAATTGAGTCATTATTGGCATGACTGTGTAATATTGTAATATTGTCAAAGCAATAGTAATAAACAAACATATATGTAGATAAATAAAAGTAAAAAGAAAAAGACAACAACAAAAAAAAAACATTTCCATTTTATGCATAAATATATCACAATAAATAATAATAATAAAAGATATATACAATAACAAATAAGTACAGAGAGCAGTTTAATGGAAAAGAAGGTTCAGCCCTTCTCCCGCATATGGCACGTGCACACATAGACATCAAAGGGGGCTTGAGCACCTGCCCTTTTTATTCCTGGAGAAAAAGTGCCCTTTTTTCTGGGGTGCTTTTTTCATTTTTGAAAAATAATATATATATATATATTCCTGTTTGTGCACAGCTTCCCTGTCAAACAAATATATTTATTGAATAGTGTGTATCTAAATATCAGGTCTGAAGCGTCGACCAAGAGTTAATGCGTCTGCTCTAGTGAGCTCGCGCTGCGCCGTTTGGACTTTGAACCGAGCGGATAAACAGTCCGTGAGACGCAAAAAGTATATATATATATATATATACTTTTTTGTTTAAAAAATGTTAAAAGAAAAAAATATATATATTTGCCCTTTTTTTCACTTGAGCCCCTGCCCCTCAAAATGTCTGTGCACGTCCCTGGGCAGGAGGACACGTACTGTGCTGCCAGGTGAGCACACTCTTCTTTCTCTCCCAAAATATAAGGCGGTTTGTTTATGAGGCTCGTTTGTTGGATTTGAGGTACAATCTGTGCTATTTGTGTGAATAAGCGTCTCTGATATTTTTATACTTGCTGCACTTGGTGAGGAAGTGCAGCTCGTCCTCACGGCCCCATCAGGGCAGTGTGGACACACTTGGAGCTCTCTCTCCAGCTCTGCTTGTGTCGGCCCGTCTCCACACACAGACTGTTGTCACTAATTGCGATACTTAGTCAGGAGCTTTCTCTGGTTACTGATAGTTACTGATATCAGTCAGGTATGGTGCCAATTTATAATCTGACTTAATTTTGTTGAAATATTTTTATTTATTTAGTTGTGTGACCTTTATCTGCCAATCTCTCTCTCTCTCTCTCTCTCTCTCTCTCTCTCTCTCTCTCTCTCTCTCTCTCTCTCTCTCTCTCTCTCTCACTCTCACTCTCACTCTCACTCTCACTCTCACTCTCACTCTCACTCTCACTCTCACTCTCACTCTCTCTCACTCTCACTCTCACTCTCACTCTCACTCTCACTCTCACTCTCTCTCTCTCTCTCTCTCTCTCTCTCTCTCTCTCTCTCTCTCTCTCTCTCTCTCTCTCTCTCTCTCTCTCTCTCTCTCTCTCTCTCTCTCTCTCTCTCTCTCTCTCTCTCTCTCTCTCTCTCTCTCATTTATTGACAAAAAATAATCAGGAAAACTAATATAGTTTTTTTGTCTAATTTCGCCCTTTTGAACTGACATTATGTAACGTCAGCCTAATATAATAATTTGTTTACATTGTGAGGGGACAAGAAACATTAAAAAAAATTCCGTTCCGTTTTCAAAAAAAAGCTCAGCTTTTAGGAGGGGAAGAGAAAGGGCACGATGAGGAGACTGAAAAAAAGAAAAGAAAAAAAGAAGGATGATGGAGATGATGAGAGTATTGACAAATAGTCTACTGACATAGTTTTAAAGCTATTTTGTATCCTTTTTTTGGTCTTCAAACGTCTTGAAATGCACATATCAGAGATTAAAAAAATTAACCCCTCCACCTCAAATGTAGGACCTGTATTAGGCATCAGAATCAGAAAGAGCTTTATCCCAAGTGTGCTTGCACACACAAGGAATTTGTTTTGGTGCTGATGCTTCCAGTGCACATAGACGTATGTGATAAGGCATAAGATCAATAATGAATGTGTAGCCATTAATGTGAATTAATTTTATAAATAGTTACCTTAATAGTTTTCAGTAAATGAACATGTCTGAGAAAATGATTAATAGGCAAAATCAACCAGTGGACCCCATGTTTACTTTCTTCACTGACAGACAAAAATGAAAAGCCTATTATCAGTCAAAGCTCAACTTTAGGAGGGGAAGAGACAGGGCAAGAGAATAACAAAGAGAAAAGAGTGTGATGCTGATGAGGAGAGAAAAATAATCAGCTGCCCACTGACATGGTTTTATCCCCAAAAATATTGCCTTCAAAACATCTTAAAATGCACATAATAGTTCATAGAATTAAAAATTTTCTCGGGGAAACCCCAAACCCCCCTAACTTACACAACTCAAATTCAGGACTACAGTGATTATAAAACCCTGCAATTGCATGGTCATGACAGTGAGCATTTGACCTTTTTTTTAAATCATACCCTTATTGGGGGCTTAGCCCCCCTAAAAGGAAAATCCTAAAATCGCCCCTGTGTGCAGGTGTGTTTTTCAAACCTTTTCTATCTTTTCCTTTACTACAAATAGTTAGTAGAGTTTTTTAGTAAAGGTTGTTGATTTGTGCGCGCGCGTTTTCGGGGTTCGGAATTATGGCGGGCGCCGTTTCAGCAGTGTTTGAGTCTCTCACGCGGCGCAATGGTGTGAAAGTTGCGTCAACTTTGAAAATAGAAGAGGTTTGTTTAGCGGCAGGTGAAGTGGTAGGTTATGACTCTGTGGTGTCGGCTTCTAGAATGAATAATGCCATAGTAATGTTTTTGAGCTCTGTGGATAAAGCCAATGATTTGGTTGAGCGTGGGTTAGTGATAAATGGTGCTTTTACAGTCGTGCTTCCGCTTTCAGTGCCGTCGAAAAGAGTAACGTTCTCGAATGTGCCACCTTTCGTGAAGGATGAGTTCTTAGTTAACATGCTATCTCGTTATGGAAAATTGGTTTCACCAATTAAAAAGATTCCAATTGGTAATGTTAATCCACTCTTGAAGCATGTTGTTTCCTTTAGGAGATATGCATTTATGGTTCTAAAAGATAATGCTGAACTGGAAGTATCATTTAATTTTCGAATGGATGATTTTGATTACTTGATTTATGCAACTACTGACAAAATGAGATGTTTTGGGTGTGGTAAAGTAGGACATTTGGTGCGTACATGCCCAGATAAAGGTGAAAATGAGGGTTCGACCACAGGTAATGAGGTTCCACCACAGATATCTGCAGAAGTTGTGGAGGGTTCCAGGGCTAGTGTGAGTGTTTCAAAGGTAGCAGAAAAAGAGCCAGATGTGGATGGGGTTGTTGATAGGAGTGTGCCTGAGATCATAAACTCTAGACCTTCCGTGTCTGAAGAACCAATGGAAGAAATGGTTGCAGTTAATGAAGGTGAAATGCATGGTGATATAAAATCATCTGAAGTGGTTCCTGGTGATTCTCTACAGAAAAGGTGGATTCACAGTCTTTTAAAGTACCGTTGAAAAGAAAGATGAAGGGTCAAGATAGCTTGAAGTTGGTGAAAAAGAGTAGGTACAATGGAGATGTCAAATGGAGAGGAGGATGAAACTGATGAAGATTCATCTGGTTCCAGTAGTGTCTATTCTCAGTCGGATTATGGTGTTCGAGGTTATGATGTTCAAAATATTAAACAATTTCTGAGAATTACAAAAAATAAGCGAAATGTAAATGCTGAAAATTACTTCCCGAATGCTCAGTTGTTTGTGGAAAGGTCACAGTGCTTTAATGAGCGAGGGTGTTTTACTGAAAGAGAGGTGTACCGAACTGAAGAAAATTGTGAGAAAAGTTAGCATTGAAGTAGGAAGCAATGATGGTGTGTAAAAATGTGGATTCCATGGTCCCTGTTGTGATGCTGGTATGGGGCTTTTTGTTGTTGTTTATATTATCAAGCATGAGTAACATCAATATTGCATCCCTGAATGTGAATGTGCAAGGGATAGCAAAAAAAGAGCTGAGATTTATGAGTTGGTTATACAAAAAAAGCTTGATGTTGTGTTACTTCAGGAGACCCATAGCGAACTTACAAAATGAAGTCAATTGGGCCATGGAATGGGATGGCCTTGCCGATTTGAGTCATCATAATTCACTTGCTGTTCTTTTCTCAAAAAATTTCACACCTGTTTCTTACAAAGTGGATGAGATTCTAAAAGGAAGAATTTTAAAAATTAGAGCTGTTGTTGAGGATAAAGTGTTTGTTTTGATGTGTGTATATGTTCCTACTGCAACTACAGATAGAATAGTTTTTTTAGACTCTTTATGTTTGGCTCTACAAAAGGTTTCTAATGATGATATTTTAATTCTTGGTGGTGATTTTAATTGTACTGAAAAAAACATTGATAGAAATCATATTGAACCTCACATGTTGTCACGTAAAAGGCTTATCCAACTTATTAACACACACGAACTTAGTGATATATGGAGGACATTTCATCAGGATTGCAGACAATATACATGGACTCATGTTCGAGATAAGATTGTGTCTTTAGCAAGGTTGGACAGAATATATTGTTATAGTCACCAGAGTAATGTTTTTAGAAGTTGTAGTATTTTCCCAGTTTCATTCTCTGATCACTGTATGGTTCAATGTGCAGTTTTTTTTAACTTTGTAAAACCACGGAGTGCATACTCCGCCCTGTAGCCTTCATGGCGCGGAGTTCGGCAGTGAACCACGGAGCAGGAGAGGAGAATGAGACGGATCGAGTGATGAGGGGGGCAACAGAGTCAAGACTATGTGACAGGGCCAGGTTGTAGTGAGTAACCAAGTCATCAACTGTACAGGAAGGAGGACAGCTGATAAAATGGCCTGCAAGAGTGTATGATAATTGATCTATGCACACTTGTTTGATGTTTCGATATACAATGGTCCTTTTCACACACTTCCTGTGTGTGTGTACAGAAACAGAGAACATGACGGCAAGGTGATCAGAAATAGCTAGGTCGATAGCTTGTAAATGGGTTGGGGTTATACCAGACGAGCATACCAGATCCAGTGTATGACCTTTAGCATGGGTTGGGCCAGTGACATCTTGTGAAAAATTAAAACAGTCCAGTAGTGACAAAAATTCTGCAGTGTAAACATTACTGGAATCCACATGGATGTTAAAGTCACCAAGTAAGATGGTAGCTGGAAAGGTTGGACAGATTAGAGCAAGGAGGTCAGAGAGCTCCGGCAGGAAACTAGCAGATGCCTTAGGCGGACGATAGACAAGGACCACTTGTAGATGGAGTGGCCCAGTTAAAGCAAAATGAATGCATTCAAATGAAGAGGTGTGTACTGGAAATTCTTTTATATGGAAATCTGCATGATGTATGACAGCCAGTCCCCCACCACGCCCAGAACTACGTGGCTTTTGAATGTAACAATAGCCTTGGGGGGTAGCTTGGTTAAGCGCAAGAAAGTCCATTTGGTTCTGCCAAGTTTCAGTTAGACATAGAAAATCCAGTTTCCTGTCAGTTATAATGTCATGTATGAGTGGTGCTTTATTATTTAATGATCGAGTGTTAAGCAGCATGAATGAAACAGACTTCAGGGCAGATGAATTGGCATGAGAAGTGACGTCAGCAGCCTGTTCAACGTCAGCAGCCTGTTCAACGGGGCGCAGATTCAAAAGGTGTATGCGCGGCTCGTTCTGATGACGTCGTCGCTGGGTAGCGATAGACCGAACAACAGGAATAGCCTGGGATGTCACCATGTAAACAAGCTTATGCCGAACAGCCCTATGCACATAGGGGGGACGACGTAAGAGATGGAGAGATTTAATCATCTCAAGGCTACCGTTGCCCGGTACGATGCGCGAGTTGAGATTCTTGAGTTCTAGAGCGCAGTATCTTAGGAATGCCATGATGCCAGAGGAAAACGCTAGCTTGACCAGAACTAGCTGGCAGCTTACAAGCCGCAGATCATCACGACCAAGCTTCAACAGAGAATACTGTGGAGGATCAAGCCGTTGACAGAGGTAATTTAAATGTTAACAGTTTGGAAATCGTAAGATTGCAAGGAAGCGTAGCAGCTGGAAAAACCACAGGTTTAGCAGATCCTGTAGCATAACCAAAGCACACAGCGAAAAAGTTGCAGAAAGTGAGAAGGATATTCCAACTAGTAGCATGAAGTATAGTCCAGCTTTGATAAAGTAACAGGAGAAGAATCGCAGAGTAGCTGGAGTAGTGCGTTGTTTTTGTTTGTGAGCATGAGAAGCGGCGACAGACACGCCAGCGTCCTCTGGTGATTGTTTGGTGATTGTCATTGTAAGGGAGACGCTGGGTATTTTAAACTGCATCCTAATATTACACAGCCCAAACAAGAAGATGAACACACACATAAATGCAGTGGTGGAATGTAACGAAGTACAAATACTTTGTTACTTTACTTAAGTACATTTTTCACGTATCTTTACTTTACTTAAGTAGAATAAATAGTGCATACTTTTTACTTCGTTACATTTTGCAGCAATTATTATACTTTCTACTCCACTACATTTCTACAACTTCTGTTGCATTTTTGTTACATTTTCTGACCAGTTTTTCCCTGCCAAAACGTAATCTGACCGTCCGTCCGTTGCACGTTTGTCTCACCAGTGACGTTTGGTTGCCATAGATATATCAACTCGGTCACACTAAATGCGCCTCGCACGCAGTGCATTTATAGTGCAATTTATACACGAAAATTTGTATTTACGTGCATAGGAAACGCACCGTGTGTAATATACGGTTGGTTAGGATTATGGCAAGCCAAGAGGTTCAGAATTACACCATAAATTAATCACGTTTAACTGCCAAACATAGTTATTAACATATAGTAAGGATAAGCATGATGTGTATATTGCCTAATTAATTGCAAGCTTGTATCAGAAATGGTGACAAATTTTTTCCATCATTATATGAGTATTAGGTTGAATGAGTTAGAATGAATGTTTTATTAATCATTAGAAAATAGACATTAAGAGAATAAATTGTTATGCAAGTACTTTTACTTTTAATACTTAAAGTACATTTAAAATCAGGTACTTTTTACTTAAGTATGGTTGTCATTGTGTTACTTCGACTTTTACTAAAGTAAATATTTATCTGGTTATTTGTACTTTTACTTAAGTACTTTTACTTAATTCAGTACTTCCTCCACCACTGCATAAATGTGGACAGAGTTACTCGTGATACACTTTAAAAACACAGCAAACATCTAATGATACTCGCTCAGGAGTTTGAACAGGGGAAACATAAGATCTCGAGGCGCGTTTGAGTTTAACTTATGTTAAAGTTTCCTAATGTTGTTCTGGAGTCTCCTAGAACTGGTTTACATCCATCAAAGGTCAAAAAATGCTTTCCTAATGCCGATAAAACACTCCAATCAATTTGCTCCATTCAGCACTTATGAATGGAGCAACAACAGACAACGTAATGTAATCATTTTTACCTGGGATGTTCCTATGACAACGCAGCACTTTGTCCATCAGCTGTATAGCTGTTCTGACGACAGAAATATAATGATTAACATAACAGTTGCAAATATATATATATATATATATATATTTACTTTACAAAAATCTGTTAAAATATCTGTTTTATATATCTGTATGTGCCATACATTACCTAACATTTTTAGGAAACTTTTCTTATGAAAATTTAAACATAAAATGAAACTATTTGTATGGTGTAACTGACATATAGATTAATATCTTGCCTTCATGTTCTTCTTCTGTATCTTTTTTTTATTTAGTTAGTTTAGTTTTCAGATCATTGTTCTTTCTCATTTGTATTGTGATGACATTTCACATAACTGTCACCGTCCCACATGTGGGACGTTTGCCACTATATTTTTAAATCAATTATATCTTAGTAAATACCTTTAGTAATATTGACAAACTATATATCATTTGAAAGCTTACAATCTCTAGTTTCCATATTTAGTGACTGATTTTCAAAATATATTACAGAGGAACCATAATTTATCAATATGCAACAAGAATATTTTCATACTCATAAAGCGAGCAGACCTTTATTTTAAAATAGCAGAGAACATGAAAAATCATGAAAAAATGGTAGATACCTCAGTTTGTTTTCATGCCAAACGTTCTAAAGATAGCATCCATACAATTATTTTGGAAAAAAAGGACTGAAAAGTTTGAAATATCAAGAAAAAATAATGGAGGCGCCCTTATATGGGCAGTAATGGAGTCTGATTGTGCCTTAGTGAAAAAGTTTGGTACTGCGCTCAAACAAAATCTTACTGAAAGCTCATTTTTTGAGATATCAACCTAAAATTTGAAACACAACTTGTTCAGATTTTTGGCTTTGATTTTACTGCAGTTTTAGAGTACCCAGGTTTTGAAAATATATTTTATGTAAAATATAAATAATTAATATTTTTACATTGTGCATTTCCATAAACTCAAACTTCTATAACTTTTTTTCTGTTTAACTTTCTTAATTTGTTTCACTTCTACAAAAATCTGCCAAATGTCTTCTTTAAAACAAGACCAATCATATGTCTATATTCCAAAGCATTCTTGAATTACAACCATTTAAGTTCGAAATGTGCATTTTCATGTCTATTCAAAAAAGGGGGGGTGACAGTTAAGGGGTTAACACATGTTGTATATTGTACACAAGTTGTATGTCATAATAAAATGAATCTCTGTTTGCGGGGGGAAAGTCAAAAGAAATTAAATAAAATAAAGTAGAATTTTTAGTAAGCAAGATGAACTATAAAATTATAATATTATTTATATATACAATATTATTTTAATAGTATTGTTTATTTATAAAAAAAACATAGGCTTCGACTTCTTGACATTAAAGGTTTTTTTGCTGTAAGCACGTCCTGTGTATGCTATGAGCAAGTCCCAGTTGGGTCCGCCACTTAATTGGTTCCCGGAAACATTTCCGTTGTGGACCGTGTTACTTGCAGCGCGTTTCTGTATTTGGTGGTGTTGTGAGTATTTGGAGCACGTATGTTGTGAGACTGATGAAGATTTTATTAATTTGCGGGTGGTTTTTTTTGTTTGCATGCATTTTTTTTTGTATTTGCAAGAGTTTTTTGTTTTTTTCAATTCGCATGTGTCTTCATCAGGTTGCAGCATGGTGCGCTCTCTCGGCCACCGTAGGTTTGGGCTGATCCTGCTTTAACAATAGCCTATATTCATTTATTAAAGTCATTAAAGATTATGTAATTCATTAGAAGTTATTGAATATGGTTTAGAGTAGTTTTATAAAGGTGGAAAATGAAACTGTCAGTGTCTGTTCCTGCATGTAAAGTTGATTAATCTTCATGTTTTGCTCGTACAGGAGAGTATTCTGCAGAAAGTGGTGATGACGGCGTTCGCTGACCGAACAGTGGTGACCATCGCAGTGAGTTTCTGCCTCTCTGACTACAATTATTATTTATTAAAGGAGTAGTTCACTTTAAAAAAAAAATGTACTCACCCCCATGTCATCCAAGATGTCCATGTCTTTCTTTCTTCAGTCGAAAAGAAATTAAGGTTTTTGACGAAAACATTCCAGGATTTTCTCCATATAATGGACTTCAATGGGGTCCAAACGCTTCAAGGTCCATAAAAAAAAAAGTATTATATGCACACATGCTTGCCTTGCTCGACTCTCCTTTTCGAACTCGTTCATCAAAACGAACAAATCTTTTTTCGAAGTCATTTGGTTAATTCAACGAACAAAATGACTCGAAAAAGATTTGTTGATGAACGAGTTTCAAACAGGAGAGTCACGACAGCGCATCACAGAACAGAGCAAGGCGAGCATTTGAGCTTTTAAAACTTAAACTTTGTTATTTATTTATTAAATGAGTGATCGTTTCACTTGATAAGACCCTTATTCATCGTCTGGTGTTCGTTTAAAGCCCTTTGAACAGTTTGCACTGAAACTGTCTTTTGGACCTTGAACCGTTTGGACCCCATTGAAGTCCATTATATGGAGAAAATCCTGGAATGTTTTCATCAAAAACCTTAATTTCTTTTCCACTGAAGAAAGAAAGACATGGACATCTTGGATGACATGGGTGAGTAAATTATCTGCAAAAGTTTTTAAAAGTGAACTACTCCTTTAAGCTTTATTAAATCAGGGAAGTCACTTAAGTTCTTATGGTCAACGACAGCCGGGCAGGAGCATTAATATCTATAAACTCCGACTAAATGCGTTCCTACTCGAATAGCCGTCATTGATGTATGCCATTAGTCGACGAATCACGCGTTTATATTAATAAGCCATAAAGCATAACGATACGCCTTTAATTGCCTATATAAAACACATAGCCTAATCATTTACATTTAAATTACATTCACATTTATTCATTTAGCTGACGCTCAAATAATCAGCGCTCAAATGCACACACATGCACCAGAAAACGTAATGATTATTAGTGTCGATGAAAAAAAACAACAAAAAAACAGGAGACGGTCTAAACATTTTTATTTATTAGTTATGTTTCTGTGTTCAGTCAAGTCATGATGCCGACTCTTCATTTCCGCTCCGAATAGAAAAGTTAATCTATTTCAGTAATTCAAATTAAAAGGTGAAACTAATATATTTAGTATATATAAAACTATATACATATACATGATTATACTTTTCAGAGGGCTGACATTTCTGCATTTAAAATCCTTTTTTTTAACCGATTTCATGTAATATTCCAATTTTCTGAGATTTTGAATTTGGAGACATAATTATCAAAATTACAGCACGATATTCAACCTGTAGATATACATCTAATAATAGCGCGCGTTTATCTTGGTTAGCATTAGCGAGTGGATTTGTGAAGTTGCTAGTAATACTTCAAGTGATAAGCCATATTTGAGGTCGATGAGTGATATAATAATAATTATAAAACGGTAAGTTCCAATCCTTGATTCTGATTGGTTAATAGCTGTGCTTTATTCATGATAAAACATGACCGCTTCACCCAATGGTTCTGTTTATCACTGCAGTTCCTGTGTAGTGTTTATTTGAGTTTTCATGCATATTACACACTGGAACGTTGTTGCGGTTCACGGTCAGGGACTATTTTTTATAGCGGAAGGACGGCTTTTAGTGATTTTACTTCATGAAAGTTGGTCTAATTTTTTTTATTGTGTGGTAATTGTTTTATTAAAGCAATAAGGTACTCAAGGCAATCGTATCAGTGAATAAGTAACGTCTGAAGGTGTTACTCCGCTCGCGTCGAGCCTAACAACGCCCTTCAGCCGCGACTCGTTCACGACACACCACAGCCTCTCGAACCTTACTGCTTACATAAAATAAAATCTTAGTTGGCCAAGCTTCTTCTAGCGGAGTAACTGTAAACACAGCGTTTATTAACCTGAAACCTCTGTGTGTGTGTGTGTCGTTCAGCACCGCGTTCACACTATCCTAGGCTCGGACACGGTGAGTCGTGATGAAGCGCGGCGGGATCGTGGAGTACGATGAGCCGGACGTGCTTCTGGAGCAGAAGGACAGCGTTTTCTCTGCGTTTGTAAGAGCCGACAAATAAAGATGCTCGCTCATGGAGGATGTGGATCTTCACGACTGGATGTGGTTTCTATTCATATCTTGTAAAATAATAAAATGCTGAATTGCACAATAATCTGTATATTGATTGATTGAACTAAACTATCAGAAATAAAAATGTGCTGTATGTGTTTCAAATGTGTTTTCAGTCTTTGAGACGTTACTGACACCAACCTCACATTAAAGAGGCAGCGATACATTTCTCATGGATTAAGACCCAATTTATATGGTCAAAAATATTATATATTTTTTTATGTTTTTTTTATTTTAATTAGGGCTGCACGATTAATCGCACGATGTTGATATGTGCATCTAATTCGTAAAGCCGGTTCCTTGATTAGTAGTTAATCACCTTCACCTGCTTTCAGATGAGACGGCATTTACTACAAAGAGCTATAACTTACTGACCAGCTGAGCCAAATCGCATTAATATCGAGAGACGTGTCGCCAGCAATATTTAATGCGATATGGCTCAGCTGGTCAGTTAATTACGGCTCTTTGTAGTAAATGCCGCTCCATCTGAAAGCAGGTGAAGGTGATTTACTGCTAATCAAGGAACCGGCTTTAATGATTAGATGCGCATAACAACATCGTGCGATTGTTGTCATTGCTATTAAAAAAATCACTAAAATTAATAGGTAATCTAATATTTGCCATTTTTTATAAATTATACCAAATGTGTATTTTATTCTTTATTCTTGTGGTTTGCTGTAGTGAGGGGTTTCAACGAACTGTACCGACATTATGAAAACTATGAGTACAGTCTTAATACAATTTTAGCGAACATGATTCAGATTATTGCAAAATCATGATTTATTTCTAAAGGTGTCAAACCATCGAGAACGCATGGTTTTAAACTCATTTAAAGCAGAGATTTAGCATTTGTTATTGAACCACACACACCAGCTTGAGGTGAATCCAACATTACAAACTTTGATTTAAAGCAAACAAGTATTTTAACATGTGATTGGGCGGAGCTCTTCTCTGATTGGTGGAGTGGAGATTCTCTGGAGAATTATGGGTAATGTAGTTTTCCACTGTTAAACATTACAAACTTTGATTTAAAGCAAACAAGTATTTTAACGTGATTGGGCGGAGCTCTTCTCTGATTGGTGGAGTGGAGATTCTCTGGAGAATTATGGGTAATGTAGTTTTCCACTGTTAAACATTACAAACTTTGATTTAAAGCAAACAAGTATTTTAACATGTGATTGGGCGGAGCTCTTCTCTGATTGGTGGAGTGGAGATTCTCTGGAGAATTATGGGTAATGTAGTTTTCCACTGTTAAACATTACAAACTTTGATTTAAAGCAAACAAGTATTTTAACATGTGATTGGGCGGAGCTCTTCTCTGATTGGTGGAGTGGAGATTCTCTGGAGAATTATGGGTAATGTAGTTTTCCACTGTTAAACATTACAAACTTTGATTTAAAGCAAACAAGTATTTTAACATGTGATTGGGCGGAGCTCTTCTCTGATTGGTGGAGTGGAGATTCTCTGGAGAATTATGGGTAATGTAGTTTTCCACTGTTAAACATTATCAAACAAACAGTTGAAACTTGAGAAATTAGAATATCGTGCAAAAGTTATAATTTTGATGATTATATCTTACAGCTTAAGAAAACCCCAAATTCAAAATCTCAGAAAATGAGAATATTACATGACATTTTAAATTTCTGTATTTTAAATGAAATGTCGGCTCTCTGAAAAGTATAGTTACAAATGCACTATATCAGTTTCACCTTTTAAATTTAATTACTGACATACATGAACTTTTGCATGATATTCAATTCTTTTTAGTTTCACCTGTAATCATGTTAACTTACCATGGAGGATCATGGGTAATGTAGTTTTCCACCAGGAGTTCCACTGTTAAACATCATCAAACATAACACTGATGGTTAATATCACCTCAAGTGACCAACACACATGATCTAGAGTTCCCTGATGAAAAAGAAGACGCTAAACACCACAGTTTGTGACTTTTAAATATTTTATTAGGTTATAATTTGCAGAGCTTAAAATATTAAATCGCTTTTAACTTAAAGTATTATTAAAATACATAAAACAAAAAAGCCAGAACTGAGGAGCCCTGAAAAAAATAGCAACTAAAAAGAAAAAGAAAACAAAGAAATAAATTAAATAAAAGGAAAAGGTCCGATCATCTCACAACGAGTTCATCGTGACACGACACTAACTCTCTCTCTCTCACACACACTCGCTCGCTCTCTCAGTCACTCGACGATAATTATAATCTTTGCGATCGGTACGTAGAGACTAAGTGTACATTCTTTTCCGTTCGCAAATCGTCTTTTCATTACGAGGCTAAGTCATGACAGAGCCGAGACGGCTCTTCCAGAGGCCGCGAGGTAAACACACTCGGCCGGCCGCGCGAGACGCTCCTCTACAGTGGTTAGCATGCTAATATGATGCAACACAAGTCTATCCCGTCCACGGATGAGGGGAACCGCTAAATGAGGAGTAAAGTGACACCGAGAGGCTAACGGGTGAGCAGGTAGCATTAACAGCTCTCTCAGATCCTGAGTGCAAAAGCCTTGAACACACACACACACACACCCCTTTTACCCTATAAAAAATGAGAAAGAAACCTTTATACCGTACGAGGACCAGGCCAACACCCTTATGAAACCAAGAGAGGGGAAAGTGCTGCTTGTGTGAGGCAAAAGAAAACAAATAAATAAAAGGAAAAGTTCCTCGCGACTTCAACTCTTGAGAACAGTCACTCACTGATGATGATGATGATGATGATGATGACCGAGTGTGTGTTGTTCTCAGTTCACAAAGCGGGAGAATCGGGAAGGAAAGGGAAAAGCGTCTCGGTTAAAGGGTTAAACCTCCTTGGGCCCGGCGCGAGCGCTCCTGACTGGGTCCTGAAAGACATCAATGTTCAGTAAGGGTGCGGGTTCGAGTCCCAGCGTCTCGGGAGCGCTGCGGCAGTCCTCCGGCCCCGGTGTGGCACAGGCGCGGCTCCGGCGCGGCCTCATCTCTCGCTCACGTGGTTCTGTGGGACCGGCGGCAGCGGCGTGCACAGGGCCTCCGTCAGGTCCTCCATTATCGACGTCTCCTTCGGGTCCATCAGGTTGAACTCCCTTATGAACACTATGAAGTGTGTGTACAGTGTGTTCAGGTGTCCGTGCAGGTCCATGGCCACCGTCTCCTTGTAGTGGGACCAGTAGATGTGCGCCAGAACGTGGAACAGGTACTTGCAGATCTTCTTCACCAGCGAGTCGAAGGTGTTGGGGAACTCTTTGCCTGAGGAACACACACACACACACGTTAATATACAGGACTTTATTCATATCAGGTGAAATTAAGAGCACTATAGTCTTATCGAAACCAGAGGTTTGGACACCAACTGAGATGTGTGAATGTACAAGACTTTATATCAGCTCACTATATCACACACAGGAACTGAACACATTTACACTGATTAATTTACAAAAGTTGTGTTCATATTAGGTCTAAGATGGTTGGTGAGATTTTTTTTGGCAACACTCTACAATAAGGTTCATCAGCTAAATACATTAACATGAACTAAGAATGAACAATGTGTCTACAGTATGTATTAATCTTAATGTTATCAAATATATATATATATATATATATATATATATATATATATATATATATATATATATATACATACACACTACCGGTCAAAAGTTTTAGATCAGTAAGATTTTTTTATGTTTTAAATGAAGTCTCTTCTGCTCACCAAGGCTGCTTTATTTGATGAAAAAAAAAATACAAACAGTAATATTGTGAAATATTATGACAATTTAAAATGACTGTTTTCTATTTTAATATATTTTAAAATGTAATTTGAGAGCTGAATTTTCAACATCATTACTGTTGCTGATTACACATCAGTTTTCAGTGTCACATGATCCTTCAGAAATCATTCTAATATGCTGATTTTATGCTCAAAAAACATAAATTATTATTTTCAATGTTGAAAACAGTCGTACCATTTTTCCCCCAAAATTCTATGATGAATAGAAAGTTCAAAAGAACAGCATTTATTTAAAATATAATCTTTTCTAACATTATAAATGTCTTTACTGTAACTTTTGATCAATTCAACTCATCCTTGATGAATAAAAGTATTTTCTAATTTCTTTCCTCAAAAAATAAAAACTAAATTCTTACTGACCCCAAACTTTTGAATGGTAGTGATAAATGTTACAAAAGCTTTCCATTTCAGATCAATTCTGTTCTTTTGAACTTTCTATTCATCAAAGAATCCTGAAATAAAAATGTAAAAAACTGTTTTCAACATTAATAATAATCATAAATGTTTCTTGAGCATCATATTATAATAATTTCTGTAGGATCATGTGACACTGAAGACTGGAGTAATGATGATAAATTCAGCTTTGATCACAGGAATAAATTACACTTCACTATATATTCACATAGAAAACTGCTGTTTTAAATTGTAATAATATTTCACAATATTTCTGTTTTGTAAAAGAAAATTCTTTTTTTATTTCTGAAAAATAATCTTTTGTCTCACTATAAACGTCTTTGCTGTCACTTTTCAATAATTTAATACATCCCTGATGAATAAAAGTGTTCATTTCAAGTCCAGTGTTGTATATTTTCACTATCATGATCAATCAGATTATATACTCTTTTACAATTTGTATATTAGATTATATTATATTCAGAATAGTTCCAATCCAGGCCTGGAAATCACAATTTTAAAATTAAACGTAAATGTATTAAATGTAAACAATTTATATGGATCACAATATTAAAATGTTGTAGTTTGCAATTTATTATTTGTAACTCAATTTTCACGCAAACATCCATATGTGTGAGTGTTTATTAGCTATTTACTATAGCTAATTTATTAGTGTTGTTGATTAAACCCCAATCTGGAATAAAGCTGAAGTGTGTGTGTGTCCTCCTCCGGCCTGCAGGGGGCGCCAGAGACTCGCTCACCGTATTTAGTGGGGAAGATGTCCTCGTCGGTCACCAGCTTCTGGACCGAACTCATCACGAAGTCCACGTACTGAGGAGCGGTACACTTCGTCTTCTTCCCTTTCTCATCATACCAGAAATACGTCCTGAGAGACATTAAAGATATAACATTTTTAGTAAAAAAAAAAAAAATCACTTTTCTTTTTCATGACAACCAAATTGCCATTTTAGCCTGCCCAAATTAAATTTTATAAAACTTATTTAAAGAATTAAAAAAATATATAAAAAATGTAATAAAAATAATAAAACATGAACTTGTTTTCCCCTGCTGTACACAGGCATACACACTTCCCCAGAGCCTGACACACTCATTCTCTTCAGTGTTAGACAGTAAAACACAAACAGAGATGATGTTTATTCTGAATCTAAACCCAGCGATCACATGACCGTCTTCCCTCCATCGCTGATCCGTTCCCCAATAGAAATAGACGAACGTCAATCCACTCTCCACTCTCTCATCAGCTCATCCATCACCGACTCTTCCTTCTCCGAATGTTAGTTAACCAAACGGTCTGATAGCGCCTCTTCCCATAATGCTTCAGGAAACCCTTGAGTTCCTTCCCTTTCCCATCAGACGCACACACACACACACACACACACACACACACACGACCCACTTACAGTCAGTGTCAAATCCTAAACATAATCGAATCTCTGGCAGAGCAATAAAACACATTGAATTAAAACACTTTATGATCACACAATGATCAAAACTGTGATCAAATTTATTTTAAATGTAACTTTAATGACCGCAAACTTGAAAAGAACAACATTTATTTGAGATGGAATATTTTCTAACATTATAAATGTCTTTACGGTCACTTTTTATTAATTTACTGCATCTCTAATGAATAAAAGAATTCATTTCTTAAAGAGAAAAAAACCTTACCAACCCAAACTCTTGAAAACTATTTTATACACTGACTTAGAGAGTTGTATACATAAAATCGTATTAGTAATTACTGAAAAACACTCGATTACAATTTATTATTGTAATTATTATTTGTTTATTATAATATTATTTAATATTATTTCTAAAAATATATTTATTTAATATATTAACATTTAGTAAATTCAGATGTTTTACCATTTTGTATCATATATATATATATATATATATATATATATATATATATACACATACTGTATATTATAATATAATTTTTATATATATATATATTATTTATTATAATAATATTTAATATTATTTCTCAAAATATATATTTATTTAATATATTAACATTTAGTAAATTGAGACATAATAGGAAATATAATACAAAAATGACATTAAAAAATATAAATTATAAAAATAAAATATGAGAAATGTTGTCTAATTATAACATTTATTTTCAAGAATTAATAGAAAATATAACACAAAAACAACATAACATTTTAAAATAAATAAATAAAAAAAGTATTTATGATTAAAGCTGTTGTCTACATTCTCTTGCGGAGGTCACGACCCCTGAGGGCTCGGCGCAGAGAGTGAGTGTGTGTGTGTGTGACGCAGACTCACGTGTTGCATGCGGTCATGGCGGCGCACGTGTCCCGGTGCAGAACTCAGAGATGGTGCTGTACTGCAGGTTGATGAGGTTGAAGAATGTTGTGGCTGCAGAAACACAGGTTTCAGAGATTAAAGGAATCATAATAATAATAATATCAATAACACATCACAATATACGCATATCACGATCATAAACACTGTGCTGACCATTCATTTCAGACTGCAGATTCTTCTGTAAGCCTAACACATTATTTATTTACTTGAGATCGAATACAATATAGTAATAAAATTATAATAAAATAGGGCCATTTTATTGACTTTAATGCTATAAAAATTTATAACAATCTGACTAAACAAGCAAATATACACATAAAACATGCACACGACTGAAATTTAAACTGCACAATTATTAGATTATTTACTAAACGTATGATTAAGATTATTCAACCGTGCAATATTTCATCAATTAATCATTTGGCAATGAAGATTAATAACTTTATGTGCCTCATTACAATATGCATAAACAATGACTTGACTTTACATTTTACTACGTATAATAATCACTTCTCTGAACATCAAAAATCTTAAATTTACATATACTTATGTTCAGAGAAATAGATTTAACATATGTAAATATTTACAAATACGTGCCAGATGTGATGTTGTGTGGTGTTGAAACAATCTTAACCGGCCAATGCTGATACCATGCTTTTGTCGAATTAATTTATTTAATTATGTAGAAATATGAAATAAGAAATATGAGTCCAATGTAATGGATAAAATAAGAGTGAAATAATCAACTATTTAAAATAACAGGGTCGTATACCAGGACTAAGCAACTGCATCCGTAATTTAACAATTATCGCAAACAAAATTAATATATATATTATTCCAAAAAGAAATTAATATATACATTTATCTATATATATTATTCTTCATACATGAAAAGCATGAAGCGATGGCATATGAGACACTGTACAGATCCAGCTAACGAACTGATCCGGAGGAAAGGCTTTAATTAACCATTAAAGGCAGTGATTTGGTTTAATAAGTGCTTATGGAATATGAAAGAGCATTAACCGTTTCCTAGTTTAAGCCATACTTAGTTTTTTTTTTCACGTGTTTTCTTTGAGATATAATCGGGGGAAATGCACACAATGGTGTGTTTGGTGGGAATGTTATTATTCTGCGCTGGTTTTATCACACAGTTATGCAACCGAGATTAAAATCATGCATTCCCTCTGATGAACAGAAGACGTGTTTCCAAAACACACCGAGAGACTAGACACAACACCGGCAGACAGTCGGCGGGGTCAGGGTCAAGGGTCGCGAGCTTCTCCCACATTTTCATTATTTCAGCATTTCTCTATTGCACAGAGTTAAAGCTGTATCTCGGATCACTATTCGACTTTTAGATGCCAGTAGGAATGCAATGATATAAAAATTTTGTCCAATACTGATCACCGATATTTTTTGATATTTGAAAGCCGATAACCGAAACATTTCCCGACAACAGGGCTCGAAGACTAAGCGTCCTATCGTCCTGGGGACGATAGAAATGTGTTTAGGACGAACAGAAATATTCTCCAGGACGCCTACAGGACGAAAGACATTTTGTATGTATGTTCACAGGGCTCGAATTTCGGAGCGGGTGTTGCGCATAATAATAATCATTCCCGCAGGTCTATTTATAATGTGGGATATTCCCGCAATCCACACAGAATATAAAATCAAATCATTCTTTTAATAACTATCTGCCAGACGCAATTTCACAAACAGCGTGAGTGTTCAGCGGTGCCGCGTCTCTTCTCTCAAAATGTGTTGGCCAAGGCAAGCATCAAGCGATGCCGCGATAATACACACTCGCGTCAGGAGTCGGGACATGACGGAATATTCACAGCACAGTCGGGCCAGCAGTGCATCGTGAATGAAGTTTACCATTTGCACGTCTTTTTAGTCTTACCAGTTTAAACATTAAAGCGATTTTAAACTAATCAATGCTCGCGTCTCTCTGGGATGATTTCCTGCGCGATTCAGAGAAAATCCGCCTCAAGAACAGCTACAAAAGTTATTTTTCATGGATTATATTGCTTTAACACGCAAAACTGTGTCTATTTCGGTCTTTGTGAGTATAATAGTCTAAACATAGTACGTTTTGTCTTTAATAAGCATAAAGACGCATGCCAGTATAATGAACACAGGAATCGTGCTCTAGCTCTTAAGGTGACAGCAAACAGTATGTGTTCGGTTCATTAATTTTGTCGTCAAAACAATAAAAGAGAGCTTTAAGTTAAAGTAATTAGGATTAATAGCCTATGTATTTAATTTATTCAGGACTAAAATACTATCCAGTGTTATTTTCCATTTGATTTCTTTATTCAGTTTCTGTCTATGAATAATAGTGTTAGACGACCTATTCAAAAACTTTGCTCTTTATTTGTATCTTTATTCTATTGTTTTTATTTGTGCAACTTTTTTCAATTTTATTGAGCAATTTAAATCAAGCTTTGTGTTGTGTAAGTTCTTAACAACATTACCCCATTGTAAAAATGCAATGAGCGCAAACATTCAGGCAAGATAAATAATAATTTTGTTTGGCAAAAATTAAGGTATTTTTTTCAGTCACAGTAGTTAAATCTGTATCTGTATTGCATGTTCAAACTTTAAAATCATTCATATTATCTGGATAATAGATTTTTTTTCTGGAAGTATGTAGGTTTGGAAATTTTAGAGAAATTCTAAACTAATGCATTACAATTTTACTAAACCCATTATATTTTAGTCATCTGAATTTGAGTTATCTAACAGCTATGGATGATAATAACAAAGTACAGAAACAACATTTTTAATTTGGGACGGTTGACATTCACTTTAGGACAGTTCAAACTGTTTTTTAGGACGGTTCCAGGACGGAGGTGAAAAAAGTTAGTTCGGAGCCCTGCCCGATAAATCAAAATCCAAATTTTTATAAAATTTTTTAGAGGCTGATTATAAAAACAAAAGTCTCACTGTTAAAAGCTGTGTCCCAAACACACAATTATAATGTTATGTAGCTGATAGACAGACTTGCGCTGCACATGTTTTTACACCATTATTGAAGTGATTTCAAACATATTTCAAGCAATTCAAAACCATCATGTTGAACTAGGGCTGGGCGGTATATCGAGTTATATGGAGATATGAGCAGTGTATAGTACAGTTTGTCCTATATAGGGCTGTAGTCAACCAAAGAAATACTTAAGTCTTGTCCTGCGCAAACGATTAGTCGACTAAAAATAAAAAAATAATAAAAAAACGGATATTTTGATTAAACATTTTTTAAACAATTGTCATAGAGCATTTATAAAACAACAACGAAAAGCATCAAAAATAAATAAAACTATAATAATAATACAATTTATTGAAAATTAAGTGATTTTTTAACTGCAAAAAGTGATGAGCTATGTCACAATCGCGCACCTGAACACTCCACACGCTACAAAAAAATATAACGGCTATATTCTTCTTTATTTACAAAGCTATGGGTTAACTTTTGTCCAGCCGAATTAAGGCGTTTAAAAAAAGAGAAAAAAAAGGCCTAAAAACAATCTGAAATAGGCTGTGTTGTAGGAAGGCTGCAAGGCAAATAGGTTTATTTTCGTTTTGTTACATTATTTAGGCTATTTTCAAATGCGTCAGTGTACAAATAAAAAAATGAAAACATTAAGAAATCACAATCATGATAAAGCCGTTAAAAGGGCTGCTCGCGTCTTTTGCGCGTTCAAGTTCGATTTCCAATGTAGGCATGTGATGTGCGCGCTCTTAATGGAGCAACGTGTCGTCGCGGTCGCTTACCTTCACAGTCTCAGTTTTAAAATGTAGCCAGAAAAAAGATTTAGATTTCAGACTAAAGCCAAAACAAGTAGCGTTCTACCTAAATGAATACAGCAAAACTACCTGATATCCTTAGTGCGAAGCAGCAGCGCAGCCAGCCACAGGTACGGTTCCTGAAGTTTATTATGTGTGTGCGCTAAACTGTGGCGCAGTTACAAAAATAGCCTGAATTAAAGCATTTAAAGTTGGGATAAAACATATGCTAATTATATTTAGAATACAGTAATAAATAACTGCTTATAAAAAAGAATAAATATTAAGGAGTAAATCATTGAAAATGTATTTCTATTGGTAAAAAAAAAAAATGCAACTGGTCGAACCAATAAGAATGTCAGTTGAACCAGATGGCATCTAACCGATTAGTTCGACTAAAACAACTAAAGTTGACAGCCCTAGTCCTGAAACATGTTATAGGCTATTAAGGGCTTCTAAATAACTGGTAAGATATATAGTTATAGTTAACAGGTTTTAAGCAGTCAGATCCTGATAAATACTGTGTTTAATGCGTCTAGATGTGGCGTTTTCCTCAGAGCTTGACTTACGATCCACAGGTATACTATCATCTGTAAATGTCAGATAAGTCAAACATATATCAATTTCGCTAATATTCAAGCTTTCGACTGTTTCGTTTTTAGATTGTAATGTTACAATGTTTGAATGTATTGTGATTTTAACCATCTTTGCACATATATTGCATAGCCTACGTTACATACACTATATTTGTTTCCATTTCCTTCAATATCAACATTGTTTGTAGGATATTATTGAGTAGGATGTGATTTATTTATTTTTAATAATACAGATTTTATTTATCCAAATAGAAAAACGTAGAAATTACAGAGATATGTTTTTTTCAGATGCCCCATGTTGAGCGCATCTGAAGCGTCTGGATGAATACATTATTTATCGGCTTTAATATATCGGCCAAATTTTCTTATCAGGCCGATAACATAAAAAAACATATATCGGCAGATATAGCGATATGAGCCAATATACCGTGCATCCCTGAAAGTATAGATTTTTATAAAAACTATATTTTGCAGATAATATAATATTAATACTGAAATTAAAGGCAACTAAAGTGCACTTAAACGGAGTAAGACTTTGACAACGTAACACATTTAAATAAGTAAATTTTTAAAAAGTGCACTAGTTAAAAAGTAAATTAATGAAATTCAGGACATGATCTTGCACTAAAGAGCAGTGAGAACACAAATGTGCAGTGTGATTTCATTCTGGTCTTAATTCTATTGACGGTCACGCGACAGCAGACACTGAGGGCCGTCACTTTACGTTCGAAAATCGATCGGACCAACCAACACAAGTTTCTAAAATGAAAGTAGAGAATCGATTTTAACGTCCTTTTTTATTTAACCAAAAATGTGTTTTAGGACAGATCAAAGGACACAAAACATGTCAGATGCTGGAAAATAATAATGTCTTTTCTGTTAACCAAATTTTTAATATTCGCAATGCAAGTGAACAGAGCCGCCGTTATCTGTCAGCGCAGTGACGTGTGTGTTCAAGTGCACTCGAAATGAGCAGATTCTGCAATATCGCTGTATTTAATATATCATGGGGATCACGAGTTGTGTATTTGCGCTAAATTCACACAGATTTGTTTATACGAACTTTCCCAGTAAAGTGAGTCAACATAGAAACGCCAGATTAGCAGCGTTTCCCAGCGGTTTTAATCTAAAATCCTAAAAATGAATGTTGCGCTCCTGTTTGTCATCGTGTCGAAAACTTCATGCCAATAATTATTGCTGACTTGTGCGTCTCAATCGCCTCTTTACGCTCGTCCTAATGCCTGTTAGGTGTCCGTGGATTTGCCTGTATTTGGTGTTGAAAATGGAACTGAACTTAGACATGGAAAATCGATTCAATGAACAATTATGTCTGAAAAATCAAACAGGATTTTTCCAGAAAGGTGACAGCCCTACGAGACACTCACTGTTGCTGGCGAAGCCATTCGTTGAGGTCGATCTCCCTCGGCAGAACCACCAGCTCCTTCAGCTCGAAGTCCACCACTCGGACCTTGGTGTACTCGCGTCCAGGTAATGCTTCTTCTCCTTCGGTGGGCGGCTTCTTCCCATTGGGCTTCCCTTTACCCTTCCTAAATGGGAGCAAACAAGGCAAAGACGTCAGAAAACATGGATTACATATTGCAAATATTCAATTCTGACTTCGTGACGAGTCGAGAGATCTCATAAAAAGCATCTCACAATCAAAACAGACAGATATGCATTTGTGTGCACTAGATTTGGTATTTGTTCAAAGGTTACACTCAGTTTGTATTCATTTGTGAAACATTATCTAGGCTCATTAATTTATATTGACCTTTGAACTTGAAAAATTGCTTTCTGTTTGTCGAGTCGAGTTTTCCTTGAGATTGCTTGCAAAATGCTGGATTTGTTTGTTTAATTATGGCACAATATTAACTCCATATTAGTGGACCTATTAGTGAATTCAGTAAACCAACCATATCGGACATGTTTCGTCATGCCAATTTACACAGAGAGAGGCACGTTTATGAACACCAAATTGATTCCAAATTGATGCCCTTGAATGGACACACACACACACACACACAGATGTCTAAATGCCCGTCTCGGCAAGTGTTCTCTTGGTTATGTAAATTAGTGAAGCGTTGAGAAAGAAACCGGATGTTTGCCAGTTTGTTTCGGTCGTGCATTGAGACTTAAAGTGACGGCAGCCTAATATTCCTGCTGTCATCTGTCATTAATATTAATAAAACAAAACAATATACAGCTTTAACAAAGATGAAACTATGTTTAATTTATATAGTGCACAAATAGTGTTCTTTTTCATTTATGCTTAATTAACTTGTGCATTGTAACACTACCGATTAGTTTTTATATGTAGTATTCCTCTCTGCTTGTAATATGTGTATTTGTTCTTATTTACTACTGACTGTTCACTTGTTTTAAATGATGTTAAAAACTAGTTTTTGAAGAACTTTAAATGAGCTTTAAGTAATGAAAAGCAAAAGCAAAGTTACCCCCCCCCCAAGTAGGCAAAGTTAGTTATACACACACATACATATATACATATATATATATGAAGATTTCAGATGCAAAAGCCTCTAAGTGCCATTTGAAATTTTCTTCTGAAATGATAATTTTTATCAAGTTTGTATATTAAAGTTCAGTAATTTCACTTAAATGGCAATAAAGATTAGCTATTAATTGTCATTTAAGTGAAATTACTGAACTTAAATATACAAGCTCGATAAAAATGGTCATTTTAGAAGAAAATTTCAAATGGCATTTAGAGGCTTTTGCATCTGAACTCTTCATATATATATATATATATATACATAGAGAGAGAGAGAGAGAGAGAGAGAGAGAGAGGAGAAAAGAGAATGTATAGATGTGTATGTATTTTCATGGTGTATGTATATATATATATATATACACACACACACACAGTTCATTATATGTACAGTTTTTTTTCTGATCCACAAAATGATCCGATCCGCGGCTCAAAAACCGTACATTTTGCGATTCATTGCAAAACTACAAGTAAAAGTTCCTGGCTTGTGTGAGCCCATACGGACCCCTGATGGCATGAGTCTCACACACATCTGCAGGATTGCACGTTAACCTTGCCCTGTAATTAACACAGCAGACCACAGACATGCAAGCCTTTCCTTCCACAGCTATTTATAGCCCAGGCGCTCATATTACCATCAGACCCTCCACCCCTTCCCAGTCCACACACACACACACACACACACACACACACACACACACACACACACACACACACACACACACACACAGATGACATCACAGCACCTACAGAACGCAGGAGACCATCTCACAAAACCATCAATAACATCGACACACTTCTCCTGTGTCCAGACGAGGCCGTCGCACAGGGAAACATGTGCCCGGCTTCAAGTTACTTTATCTGTAGCAAGAAGATTCATTTATCATTTCTGAAGATAAACTCCAATCAACAATGCAATATTACTATCTTTTAAGTATATTTATACATTATATTATTTTTACTATTTGTTTAGTAACAATGTCATATAACGTTCACATTACCTCAGGAACACCATATCCAGTCCATAAACTCTATCAGCGATAAAAGTTAACTCTAGAGAGGAGCATTTTGCTAAATATAAGTACCATAGTTACATATTCATTATAATTTTGAATGTTTTTCAGTATTAATTGCATGTTTGTAATAATCAATATTGAATCGAAATCAAATTGCAAGCTTATGAATCGAAATTTGTCTCAATAATACCCAGCCCTGGAAACCAATATCAGAAAGCGGTCTTGTATCTTAGTGCTTTTTCCAAACACACGGGCGTCCAATAACAGCAGAAGCGTATAAAGGGGAGTGTGTGTCGGTCTGAACACACACGGCCCTGGTCTTTAGACAGCTGATGCCGTGTTGTTCGAGTCCGGGCCCGGGGCCAGTTTACGCCCCACACACACACAGACCGGCCTTGTTGACTCCTGCTCAACACACACACAGGACTCACACACACGCTGACCACTAACTACCACACACACACAACTCTTTGCCAAGTTGTCTTTTGCTGTAGTAGTCCAAGTCTGTAATGGCTTTCATTACATGAAGCCATTTTATATTCACACACGACACACTGTCCCTCGAAAAGCGGCATTTATCGATATGCAAATGAGGTCAAAGAAAAGTTGCATGTAATTTAGTCAAGTCACCTTCATTTATACAGCGCTTTTAACAATATAGCTGTTTCAGAGCAGCTTTACAGTGATAACTAACAGGAGATTACAGTAACAGACTGTTACGCTTTACGGCAGCTCTAGAATAAAGTTACTGTCCAGATGAATTTCATTTTGATTGAAGATCGACTGTGTTCGAATTTGATCGATTGAAGCATCCATGAATTCCCTCATCGTGATGTTCCATTTTCAGTCCATTAAGGGGCAGTTTACACAAACTCATGTGTTTTGGCCGTTCGTTTACATGTTGGGTGTGCAAATGAAACCACGCCTCCCATGAAGTCTAATGGAAACTAAATCAAATTACACTTTGAAGATTGTTTTTTTTTTTCAAAAATGATGTTCTTTGTCATTTTAGTTAGTTTTTATTATGCTTATTTTTTTTTATACGTTTGGTCTTAGTTATTTGATAATATAAAAAACAGGAATGTGACGTCATGACAGTTTCTTAACGAAGTTTAGAAGTTTAGATTTTTATAACGGTGACTTTTTTACGTGGTTTGGCAGTTCGTCCACACAGAGACGCAGTTTCAGGTTACTGAAACCAAACATTTTTGAAAACCCCTGCCAGGGCGAAGCTTTCAGAAACACCAGTTTTGGTGCGTCACACCAGATGCGAAAGCGTGTCAGGCGCGGGTGATTTCAATGTTAAGTCAATGCAAAGACACGTTACGCAAATCATTCCGACGGCACGGATGGATTCAGAAGTGTTCCGTTGTCCGCTGTGTTTGACGTCAGATTGCGGCACCGTTATCTGCTGTGTTTGACGGTCAGATTGCGCGCCGTTATCTGCTGTGTTTCACGTCAGATTGCGCACCGTTAACTGCTGTGTTTGACGTCAGATTGCGCACCGTTATCTGCTGTGTTTGACGTTCAGGTGCGCACCGTTCATGTGCTGTGTTTGACGTTCAGATTGCGCACCGTTATCTGCTGTGTTTGACAGTCAGATTGCAGCACAGTTATCTGCTTGTAGTTTGGCCGTACGCTGTGTTGCCGTCAGTTGCGCACCGTGCTGTGTTTGACGTCAGGTGCAGCACCGTTCTGCTGCTGTGTTTGACAGTCAGGTTGCAGCACCGTTCTCTGCTGTGTTCAAGTGACACCATTCACGATGTGCCAGCACCAGTTCTCTGCTGTGTTTGGTCAGGTGCGGCACCGATTCTGCGCTGTGTTCGCCGTCAGGTCAGCGCCGTTCTGCTGCTGTGTTGGCCATCAGGTGCAGCCGATCTGTGTGTACGTCAGTGCCACCATTCTGCTGCTGTGTTGGCTCAGGTGCGCACATTCTGCTGCTGTGTTTGGTCAGACGTCTGGCACCATTCTGCTGCTGTTCTTATCTGCCAGGTCGCGCTGTGCTCATTGCGCTGTGTTTGCTGGTCAGGTGCCGCGCCAGTCTATGCTGTGTTGGCCATCAGGTGACGCCGTCTTCATGCTGTGTTTGGCCGTCAGGTGCGGCACCATTCCATCTGCTGTGTTGTGGCCGACTGCGGCCTCGCCACCTGCTGTGTTTGGCCGCCAGGTCCCGGCACCGTTATCTGCTGTGTTGACCGTCAGGTCCGCGCACCATTATCCTGCTGTGTTTTGGCCGTCAGGTGCGCGCACCGTTATCTGCTGTGTTTGGCGGTCACGCGGTGCGCCACCACGCCGTGTCGGTCAGGTCCGCGCGCCGGTATCCTGTGCTGTGTTCCGCGTCAGGTTGCCGCGCCCGTTCTACGCCTGTGTTTGGCCGTGCAGGTGCCGAGCACCATGTCTGCCCGCCTGTACTTGGCCGTAATTGACGCACCGTTCTGCTGCGTTCTACTGGCCACGGTCCGACACCGTTACCTGCCTGGTGTTTGACGTCGCGAGATGGCGTACTCAAGCCACCCGCCGCGTTTGGCCGCCAGGTTGCAGCACCGTTATCCGGCTGTGTTTGACCGCGTCACACGTCAGCGCCACTCTTGCTGTGTTTGTATGGCGTCAGGTTGCCGCACCGCTGTATCTGCTGTGTTCTACGTCACATTGCGTCATGATTGCCGGTGTTTCACTGCCATGTTGTCACCGTTATCTGCTGGTGTTCTGGCCGCCAGGTTGCCAGCACCGTTATCTGCTGGTGTCTGACATCAGATTGCGCAATTGCCACCCGCCGTGTTCTACTACATTGCGCTGTCGCGCCCGCCGTGTTCTACGCACACGTTACGCCACTATCTGCTGTGTTCTGGCCGCCCGGGTGCCGCCTGGCGTGACCCGCCGTGTTCGGCCGCCAGGCTGCGGCTGCCGGTATTGCACTGTGTTTGGCCGCCAGGTTGCAGCACGCATTATCCGCTGTGTTCGGCCGTCACGGTGTGCGCACCGTTCATGCCGGCTGTGTCCGCACGGCAGGCTGCCGCGCCGCATGACCCGCCGTGTTTGACGTCAGGTATGCGCACCGTGATCCCGCCGGGTTGCCGGTCAGGCGCGAGCGCCGTTCTCCGCTGTGTTGTAACCAGCAGGTGCCAGCACCGATGATCTGCTGTGTTAGCACGTCAGATCGCAGCACCGCCACCCGCCGTGTATCTGCGTCACGCTGCACCGTGATCTGCTGTGTCTGATCGCCAGGTTGCAAGCGCCAGTGATCTGCTGTGTTTGATTCGATCAGCGCGCCGCCGTCATTCTGCTGTGCGTTGACTGGCGAGATTCAGGCCGTGGCGTGATCTGTTCTGGTGTTCGGCACGCTCGGTGCAGCGCGCTATCTGCTGTGTTTTGGCGTCAGGTCACGCAGCTGCGTTATCTGCTGTGTTTGACGTCAGATTGCGCACCGTTATCTGCTGTGTTTGACGTCAGTATTGCGCACCGTTACTCTGCTGTGTTCTGACGGTCAGGTTGCGCACTCGTTATCTGCTGTGTTTGACGGCCAGATTGCGCACCGTTCACCTGCTGTGTTTGACGGTCCACAGTTGCGTACCGTTATCTGCTGTGTTTGACGTCCAGATCGCGCCGTTACCCTGCTGTGTTTGGCCGTCAGGTTGCCGCACCGCATATCTGCTGTGTTCTACGTCAGAGTGCGCTGCGTCACTCTGCCTGTGTTTGAGCCGTCAGTGTTGCTGTGCTACCAGCCTGTAATCTGACGGTCGATTTGCACCGTCATCCGCCGTGTTCTGACTGTCAGTTGCGCCGTGCTACCCGCTGTGTCGCCACGTCAGCATGCGCCTACTATCCGCTGTGTTTGGCCCACTGCGGTACCGCCGTGAACTCGTCTCATCTGCTGTGTTTGACGTCAGATTGCGCACCGTTATCTGCTGTGTTTGACGTCAGATTGCGCACCGTTATCTGCTGTGTTTGACGTCAGATTGCGCACCGTTATCTGCTGTGTTTGACGTCAGATTGCGCACCGTTATCTGCTGTGTTTGACGTCAGATTGCGCACCGTTATCTGCTGTGTTTGACGTCAGATTGCGCACCGTTATCTGCTGTGTTTGACGTCAGATTGCGCACCGTTATCTGCTGTGTTTGACGTCAGATTGCGCACCGTTATCTGCTGTGTTTGACGTCAGATTGCGCACCGTTATCTGCTGTGTTTGACGTCAGATTGCGCATCGTTATCTGCTGTGTTTGACGTCAGATTGCGCACCGTTATCTGCTGTGTTTGACGTCAGATTGCGCACCGTTATCTGCTGTGTTTGACGTCAGATTGCTGCGTCGTTATCTGCTGTGTGTTTGACCGTCAGTTAACGCACCGTTCTATCCGCTGTGTTTGACGGCCAGATTGCGCACCGTTCATCTGCTGTGTTTCACGGCCAGTATCGCCGCCATCTGCCTGTGTTCGACCGTCAGATTGCGCGTGACCGCCACTGGCTGTGTTTGACGTCAGTTGCCTGCCGTCCTTATCTGCTGTGTTCGACGTCAGAGTCGCGCGACGTGATTCTGCTGTGTGTTGTACCGTCAGATGCGCACCGTGATCCGCTGTGTTCGACGCCAGATTGCCAGCACCGTATCTGCTGTGTTTGACGTTCATGATTGCGTGTCATTCGTGTGCTGCTGTGTTCGACGTCAGGATTGCGCACCGATTACGTCAGATATCGATTCATCAGATCCTATGAATCCATTCAGCCATCCAGGCCAGTGGCGGTGCTCTACCGTTATCTGCTCTTCTGATTGGCTGTGTCGCATCTGGAGTGAACTGTGAACAGAAACTGCTTGTTGCTGGAATTTTATCACATCTCGTCCAGTTAGGACAAGGCATTACATCTGCTTTTTTGAATGATAAATTGCCTTTAGAGATCTGCTTTTGTTCAACGCATCAACGGCAGACAGATGTGTGTGTGTGTGCACTCAATGTCAGATTAACAGAAGTGCAGAGATGGCCTGGGCCTACAGCACCACTTCAGACCAACACATGAAGAGATGCAGAAACAAAGGACCATTCAAACTTCAACAACTGCACGTCTAAAGGCCCACGAGAGACTCGGCAACAGGACACTTCTTCAGTCCTCGCTGCGCTATGAGCCAAAGACTCGCTGTAATGAGCAGCGTTTCACAGCACAGCTGCTTCCCCATCTGAAGATTCATTCTAGAGACACAACAAATGTGTCCTGTTACACATATATTCCTCTATACACTGAAATCATTTAGTGGAAAATTCACTTCAAAACTGCTAATACATTTCACAATTAATCAATAACAATGGCGAGTAACGGCACACTGAATTAAACACTAGTATTTCAAAGTCTAATTATTATTATTTTTTTACAGTGTGGATTTTCCTTAGTGTGTAAAGTAGGGCTGGGTATTGTTAGGTATTTCACAATTCGATTCGATTTCAATTCTTGAGGCTTCGATTCTATTTCAATATTGACTTATTAGCTTCGATTTCGATTCAATAGTAAGTAAACACACAAGTAATTAAGTGCCTGAGTATATTTTTAGATAATGTGCACATTGTGCGCAGTATTACCAATGTAAAGAACAATATATAATATTGTATGTGTCGTAAATACAAACACAACTGTGACCACCATTGTACAGTGTTTTAACAACACCTCTAAAGTGCATGTAACTAAGTAGTAGAAAAGTTTCTTTCTTTCTTCCTGTACATTCAAGTTATAAAAGAAATATAAACAGAAGCACAAAATGTGCATACTTAAAAAGTGCAATATTATATTCTGATTATAGTTTTGTAAACAATAACACTTAACAGCTGATCACACTTAACAGCAATTGCAAGTTATCAGGCCAATTCTAAGGGGAAAAAAGACTAACCTTTTTCCCTCTCAGAATAGTTTATATCACGCAATTCTGACTTTATATCACGCAATTCTGACTTTATATCATGCATTTCTGACTTTATATCACGCAATTCTGACTTTATGACTCGCATTTCTGACTTTATGACTCGCAATTCTGACTATATTTCATGCATTTCTGACTTTATAACATGCAATTGTGACTTTATATCTCGCAATTGTGACTTTATATCACGCAACTCTGACTTTATTACTCGCAATTCTGAGAAATGAAGTCAGAATTGCAAGTTGTAACGTTAAACTCCCAATTGTGAGAAAAAAAGTAGAGTGTACTTTTTTTCTCACTAGAGTGTAGCCCACAGCGCCGCCACTGGCCTGGATGGCCGAATCGATTCATAGAATTTGATGAATTGATATTGAATTGAGAAGCAAAAAATTGCAATGCATTGATGAATCGATATTTTACCCAGCCCTAGTGTAAAGCTCCAGTTCTTCTCTATATCAGTGTCAGTGTTTCTAAACTCATGAAACGCCTCCATTGTAGTCTTGAGTTTTTCCGGAAACAAACACATCACAATATTCCTCATTATAATAATTCATGCAGAATAAAGGGGCGGGGCCTGGTTGAGTAAGTTAGTAGTGTGTTAAACTGGCGGTTATGGTAAGGGCGGGACATTTCCCCCAAATCAGAGCACAGTGTGCTTTTCAGAAGGAGGGGCTTCATAGAGACAGGAAGTAAACAGAGCGATACTTGACAGACTGGGAAGAGAGGAGCCTCGAACAATGGAGAATATGAGGAAATATATATTTAATTTAAGGACATTCATTTTTAATTTATTAATTGGTTAGGATTGGTGGTATTTTGTGCTACAATATACACTGTAAAAATATTCTTTGAGGTTAATAAGTAATTAAAACAAAAGATTATTGGAGTATATTTTACCAGTGATGCTATTTTCTACTTTAAAATTTCAAGTTTAATTCTAACCGTTGCTTGCCATTTTGTTTGTGAAATTTATACATTATCTGCTTCATGTTCATACCTCACCAACTTACAGTAATATACAGGTTTTATTACACTACTGTACAGGTCAAAGGTCGTCTGCATTCTTCCGAGATTATAAGGGGGTTTTCTCACAGACACAGATAACCATCCTCTAATCCTCATTGAAAAGAAGCTCTGAACATCTGCCGGCTTTTAACTTAAAACTACCATTATATATAAAAAAACATGACATATTTAGATGAATGTGATCACGCGTCCGAGGGCTATGTACTAAGGTACTAAACGCATATGTAGACTTTATAGTTATGATTAACGAAGCAGTTATGGTTGATTACCCATCAGTCCACTGACTCCATTTACTAAAATAAAAAGAGGGAGGAAGACGTCAGGCTTGTTTTCCTCAGAAAATCTACTGTTGTTGTGCAAGTGGTTTTCAGGGAAGGTGAATGATGCAATAGCCATGCTAAATATCTGTATCTAACTTCCTTCCCGGGATCATAATCCACTAAACTCCAGACTCCTGAAAGGAAAGATATGTAGATTGCAGAAATCCGCTTCTGTTAAAGGAGTAGTTAATTTACTCACCCCCATGTCATCCAAGATGTCCATGTCTTTCTTTCTTCAGTCGAAAGAAATTAAGGTTTTTGAGAAAAACATTCAAGGATTTTCTCCATATATAATGGACTTCAAATGGGGTCCAAAACGGTTCAAGGTCCAAAAGAGAGTTTCAGGACAGCTTCAAGGGGCTTTAAACGATTCCAGACGATGAATAAGGGTCTTATCTAGCGAAACCATCGGTCATATAAAAAATAAATAAAAAAGTTTAAGTTTTAGATGCACAAATGCTCACCTTTCGCTCATTTGGACCTGAGAACCGTTTGGACCCCATTGAAGTCCATTATATGGAGAAAAATCCTGGAATGTTTATCAAAAACCTTAATTTCTTTTCGACTGAAGAAAGAAAGACATGGACATCTTAGATGACATGGGGTGAGTAAATTATCAACAAAAGTTTTTTTTAAAAGTGAACTACTCCTTTAAAAGTGATGGTGTTTGTGGGAGTGAGACATGCTCAGTAGTTATGAATGATGATGATGTCAGACTGTGAAATGGGAAAAGTTTGTGCCTTAAACGGATTAGGAACGTTTGTGTCGAATCGAGCCTATTTTTATTCTCAGGGCACGTTGTCTGGCAAATATTCAGAAGCGACATGCCTAGTGCATTATGGGCGAGACGCACTGGAAAACATTCCACTGACTCGCTGACGTATTTTTGTACTTTCAAAAGTCAAGATGGAGATAAGATACTTTGCTTACTTTATTAATGCATTGTGCAATGTTGTATCAAAAAAGGGAATGCTATTTAACTCAAAAAGCATTTACTCTATAGGAAATCCATGGCACATCTTGATCCATTTAAAAAAAAGATTAAGTTATTAAATACACCAAAATGCCCTAATCTAAACCACCGTCTCAAGCAGAATGTTAACTATTTAAACTATTCAGAAACATGACAATGCTACGCAAGAACTGACCTTCAGGCTCAGAAAAGATGTCAAGCATGTTAGTAATAAAGGTGGATTTAAAAAAAAATATATATGAAATTATAGGCAAATTAATGGGCAGAGAAGAAGCAAGCAAACGTAAGTCAGAAAACCTGATATGTGGGTTAATCCTCCCGCTCTATTGGACGACTTAAAAGACAAAGTCACTTTAAATTAGGGAGTCTCCGCATATTTCTTCAGATGCTGATCCCACCTAAAACACATTAAGCAAATCTGCAAGATTAAGTTCAGCCACGGTCAATACGTACCAAGCCAACGAAACCCCGGTTTGACTCCAGACTGGCTGACTTGACCAGATCTCCATTCTTAACAGTGCCATTTAGAAGACCATTATAGAAACATCAGAATTAGTCCGTTCTCTGAAAAGCCACAGTCAGTAGGAACGCCAAGACTGTGTTTATGAGACTAAAATTAGATGGATGTCAGCTCGAGACCTATGCTATATAAAAATACTCGCTTTTTCACAAATCCAAGTCACCTTTATTTATAGAGCTTCACTGTTTCCCAGTTTAATGATTAACACAACCTGTGATCAAACTGACCTCAATTCTGCTGTTTGATCCAGATGTGTAAACGTCAGGCAAAGCATTTATTGCATGACATGCAAGGAATTGTAAGTCTATAATATTCATATAATATAACTTAGAATTGGTTGCAAGTTATTAAAACGCAATGCAAACATCACACATATCCAATCATAAGCACACAGAGCTGGAGAGGAATTATTAGTATTTATCAAGTGTGTGATAATCCCTGGAATTATCAAGTGTCTAATAGGAAGACAATTTCTCAGCAAGTGCATCATCTGGTTCTTAGAAGAAATTTATGTGTAATGAGAAGAAAGCATGAGCATTTTAGATGACAATCGCCAACAAACACACTTTACAAGGTCACGGTTCCCAGCGGATTCGCTGCCGGACGGGAATATCTCTCTCTCTTCTATCAGTGGGTCAGCGTCTCACCCTGAACCACACGGCACTATCGGCCGAGCCAGACTGTACACGATTACTTATTCACGGAAACACACCTGAATATTCATAAACAAGTGTGAGCCTCCACTGTGAAGAGTGAGAGACAAAACCTCGCTCTGGATTAAAAACACCAAACAAATAGTGAAAGCAAGATGATGGGTGTGTTAACCTAAACACTGCCTACCTATTACACACACATGTGCACTTTACACATTATAGAGGTCAAAAAGTCTGAGACTATATTTATGCAAAAAACGTTTGTATTGCAACGAACTTCAATGCTATTTGTTTAAGGGAAAATTCCCAGAAAATTATTTGACTATCATGCATTCTCATGGAAATTTTTGCCATTATATTTATATAGAGAGATTTTAAATTAATAAAAAATAATTATTATAAATTATTTTTGTGATATTATTTATCCCAAATCTCACGGCCCGCTGCTGCCCTTTTTATTAAAAAAAATAAAAAATATATATAATAATTTTGCTGCTACTCTACACTGTTAGTTGAGTTGGATAAAACCATGCAATATAGATACAAATGCTTATATTCATACCAGACACGTTCAACAACAGGCAGCGAGGCTACAGGTGAGACAGGGATGGACTTAGAATACACACACACACACACACCTCTACATACATACATATATACCGCCTATATGGTGCCTAAAAATACCGGTGCACCTTTTGGTCCACTGACACAGAAATAACTGCGCTTGCCTGGTCTAATAATAACTGATCTATAAGAGCCTCACATGGGAAGAGATACTATATCATTACAGCTTAAAGAAACCTGGCAAACCTGCACATGTCACGCGCATTAGAGTTGCACATCTAACTAACAATTTAATGCAAGTGGAAAGTTCCATTCCGTCAACAGAGACACGCGCGCATTCCTCTGGCGCGCGCGCGCGCATACCCGCGCACTGTGAAGAAGAGTGGAGAAAAAATCATTTAAATCAGTGAACGAGCACGGGAGAGTTACCTCAGCACTTTGCCAACCGCCTGAAGGACCATTTTACAGCTTAATCCGTTTTTAGGAGAGGCTGTTTTCAGGCTGTCTCCGGTTATACTGTGATCTCCGACCATGTCGCAGAGAAGCCCGGTTTGACGGACTCGATCATGGATTGAGATAAAGTCAGTCCAGAGTTCGCAGGAGTATCGCACGCAAAACTGAGGCTCGAGTCTCTTCTCTTTCGGCTGAACTTCTGGCCAATCACAGCGCAGATGGGCGGGGCCAAGGTACAAAAAAATAAAAACTCAAAATATATAAGCTTGGGTGTTGGGTACAGTAAGACTTGACTCTAACTAAAACCACTCACACTGAAACTGGGGGACAAACACATTATTCCATAGTTATATTGGAATAATATAATGCAGATATAAAGAAACAACTCTTTATATATTGGCAACTTTTTCCCCACTGGAAACTCTTCATTTATCAACCATTCATTCAATCATATTTCAATAGTATTTTTATAGACACTATGGATTTGATAAAAAAAAAAAAAAAAAAAAAAAACATTATACATGGTTTCAGTAACATCATGCTTAAAAAGCTAAAAATGTTTAATTTCAAGTTAAGAAAATTAAAAGTTGTATAATTAAAGTGCATTAACTGGTCACATTTATAAATCAAATAAGTAAAATTTGTTTAAATAACTAAATGAATAAAAACTAAATGAATAAAAATAATAATAAATAAACACTAAATAAATAAAAAGTGTCTATTGGAATTAAAATAACTCAAATAAAAAAAAACTAAAACAAAAACTGAGTAGACAGATTAAAAAGACAAACACATGAAAAAAAACTATATTGCTAAAACTTTAAAATTGAAAGAGAAAATATAAAAACTAAATCTAAATATAAACAAAACTTTCAATAGTATATATCAATGACACTTTAACACTGATATGAGGTCATAAAAAAGAAAACGCAAAATGCAGTTTAAAATGCTTGCATACAGTTGCATATTTTACTCGATATGTAAACGACCCGAAGCGTTCAGCTGAGGCGAAGCCATGACGTTCTGGAAGCTAATGTGCAACAATTCGTGTCACAACACTGTAATTTACACAGAAACATCATCAGACTGGAATTTTTCAGCAGAGCTGGAGCGCATGTTCAGACTCGACACGGGAGGCGAGGGCCGGTCTGGCCCAGGACTGAGTATTTTAGTCCTCAGCATGCCAACACTGACAAACACATGCTAGATAGAGACTCAGCGGCTGCGCGCATGGCCAGCTTTAGCCTTTCTGATAATATATATGATAAAAATAAGCATGCACACATTCATGCACTATACATAAATTCTCCATACATTATTTTATGCTCATAATGCTAAAATTGTTCATTGCATCACCCGTTAATATCCTGGCTGGCTCTAATCTAAACACTAGCGTCAGGCTTCAATTATTAGGCTTTAAAAGGTCAGCCTGAAATAAATGCTGGAAAAAGCGCTTCTAAACGGAGGCACGGACGTCAGGTTACGTGGGAGTGTTGAAAATAATGAGGCCAGTGTGAGCGGACAGGAGAAGCGAGAGCCTTCACAGGCCGTGTTTGTCCAGGGAGAGCGAACAGAAGACTCTTTCATTGCCTCTACAGGTGAGAGAAAGTGAAAGGCCGGCTTACGAAAGCAGTGACGCAAACGTGTCAGACGCAGAGTGTTTTCTTAGTAAGTTTAGTGCTTCAGGAATGCAAGATAGGCACCGGCTTTTTACCTCGCAGGACCAAAATATCTTGGATCTACGTTTAGTTACAAAGGATCTTTACTTCTAAAAGGTGCGGCCACAGTTTAAGTCAAGTTTGAGGACGGAGTAAAACCAGGCCGACTTTGAGTGATTCTCAAATGTGCCACGAAATAAACATGATCGCCCTTTAACGTTGTTGAGTGGGGAAATCTCTCCAAGGCATTAAAAATAACTGGCTGTCAAACGATTAATCGCGATTAATCGCATTCCAAAATAAAAGTTTGTGTTACATAATATATGTGGGTGCACTGTGTATAATTATTGTGTATATATAAATACACAGACATGCAAGTATCTTTAAGAAAAACTATTATTTATATATAAAATATTTCTATTTATATATAATATAAATATACATCTATATAAATGAAAATATTTCTTATTTCTTGTATTTAATATATACAAGCATGTGTGTGTATTTATATATATAAAATAAATAATTATACACAGTGCACCCACATATATTATGTAAACACAAACTTTTATTTTGGATGCGATTAATCGCGATTAATCATTTGACAACCCTAAAAATAACACCACACTAGATAAAAATGACAAATTATTCACAAGCACATCATTCCAACCACATTTTAAATTTTTTACCTCCAAACACAAGAAAAAAAAAAGAAAAAAAACTTAATGATTTATTATCATTAATCATGGGTAATCTCTGCCAAAGCCTTCAATCGTAAATTTCACCTTGCAGTCAATAATTTAATCACTTAAATCTCATCTTTGATCACCAAAATTATATATTTAAGCATTTTTCCTTGAAAAAATTCTTCACGCCTTAAAACATCTTGAATGTAATTCGACACCCTTGCCTCCTTTGGAATTCGCGGTTCTATGAATATGCAGATGAGCACTCACTCACTCACTCACTCACTCACTCACTCACTCACTCACTCACTCACTGGTTGACGATCATACGTTGATCTGATTGGTTACAACTCGTTTGTGACGTCAGAAACACCAGCGATTTAACACCATGTTTTTGAGTCTTTGAGTTTTAAGCAGAAAATACTCAGCAATGCTGTCGACTTATGAACTTACACATGGTTTGTCTTAAAGCATATTAGTAACACCACATAGACATATAAACAACATTAAAAGCCATCATATTGACTACTCTTATGCTGCTTTTTTGGAGGTTGACAGTTATAATCGTCACCCATTTGTGTTTGGAAAAATCGTATTTTGTGTTTCAAAGGAGACAATAAAAATTGTGGTAAACGAGTCCCTAAAGATGCAAGAGGGATTGTGAAAATACACCTATGAAATTAAGTTATCTTAGTAGCCTATATTTGAGCTGGTCCCTCAGCTTGTCAAGTTCCCCTTTGCAAACATGCCAACGTCGAACTCTAGATCAGGTTTTGCAAACCCACAGCACTACGAGAGGGCCGACTGAATGAATGCCAGCGCTGTTGAGTACCTGTGGAAGAGCGTCCAGAGAAGACCGTGAGGGTTTTCCAAATCAACCGGCGCATCTTCCTCGGATCTCGCCATTGGGAAACCTATCGGAGCGCTCAATGGCTCCTTCACCCACTTCAGCGGAAATACAGAAGATAAAGAGCCTATCCGTGCGAGAGCGAGGGAGAACGAGCTGAAGTTTGTGGCTGTTGTCTCTGGATAAGTTTCTCTCTAGTCTGTTGTCGCTGATAAGGGCATCTACCATGTAGATTAACATGCAACCATTGACAGACAGCAATATCCTTAAACCATGGTGAAAATACAGCTTTTAATGTTGTTTATACATCTATAATATGCTTTAAATGGCACCTATTATTAGCCTGATCCTACAAGACTCTCAAACACATTTCATTTGTAGAGTCGGGCCTCTCTCCATTGACACGCATTAACTTCCCTGTAGCGGGTATCATGCAATTCTGACTTATATCTCACAATTGCGTATTATAAGGCATAATTGCAAGATATAAACATGCAATTCTGAGAGAAAAAATCTATAGCCAATATTTCTTGCAATTGCGAATTTATGTCTCAAAGTAAGTTTAAAACGATTGGATCTGCCATAACCAATCGCTGACTCGAACCTCATCGTTCTCAGCCACTCCCTCTGCTCGCTGATTGGACCGGTCAAAAATTGGTCGGAGAAAACCCAAGAATATTCAGCAAACCCAGAAGGAAAATAAAAATTGAGCGGAAGTATGTAGGAGGGTGGAGTCAGGCTGACCTATTATGCCCCTTTTCACAAGATGTAAACTATGCCCCCAGAGTGCGCATGTGAACCCAGGTGAAAAAGACGTCCAATTAAGTGTATTAAAAATTTACCTAAATATGTTTTTAGTACAATACAAATATAATGTAACGCATTTTAATACACTTAATTGTACGTCTTTTTCACCTGGGAAGATATCCCACATATCATTTTTACAAGTATGTTTAAATTGCCACTTTTGGACCGTTTTAGTGTGTATCCCTTTAAATGCAAATGAGCTGCTGCCGCCAACACAGGGGGCGGAGCCTCACGAGCTCACGCTCAGTCAGGACAATCTCATCTGATAACATCAAAACTCTCAGCGTTGTTCATTTCGACCGCAATGGCGGAGTGTGTTTAGCTCACTTGGGGCGGGGCTATGCTAATACTGCAGTGTCAGTCAACAGGTGTGGGCGGGGCTTGTGCAAAAGTACATCACATTGACCTGAATCTGAGGATGGCTTGATCTGAGACAGAACTTTTTTTAGGGATTTTAAAAAAAGCACTAGGTGAATTTTTATCATTATAGGGTGGTTGTGTACACACACACACTCCAAACACACATGTATGTTTAAACACCCATGTAAAAGTGCATTTTGCACAATAGTGTAAGTGGACAGCATTATTTTCTGTATTTTCTGTTTAAAACCGCAGTAAACCAAAGACAGCCTCAAAAACACAGTGTGAAATCGCTGGTGTTTCAGATCAGATTAACGTGTGATCGTCAACCAGTGGCATGTGAGTGAGTGGAGGCGGGGCTCATTTGCATATTCATAGAACCGCGAATAATAAATGAGGCAAAGGTGTCGAGTTACATTCAATATATTTTAGGGCGCGAATACATTTTTTTTTAAGGAAAATGTTTTAAATGTAATTTTGGTGATCAAAGATGAGCTTTAATGGATACAATTATTGACTACAGGAGAATTTTAAATTACCGCTTCCAAAAGGTTTATTTTTTTGCAGCGATGCCATTGAACAACCATTTTTGGTTCCTCATAAACCTTAATTAAACTGCCATTTGTGAAAAACAAAAACTAAGTTACTTCTGCTACTAAGAACCATTTGTGCAATAAAAAGCTTCCATCTTGGATCTTCATGGAACCATCAAGGCCAATAAATAACAACAAGGCGCTCCAAGTTATGTTAAGAATCTGCATTTTAAACTTGGCAAGAACAGGCAAAATAAACAATGTTCTTGTGTTTTAACCTGATGATGTTTGTTGAACATTGATCTGAAAGCACAACTGGAGTCAGCTTTGTGCGTTACATAACTCATCATATTGTCATAACTTGTTATATAACCCGAGTGCTGTGGGAATATTCAAGGTTAAAGTTTGTCTTTCGGGGGGTTTGTACTTTCTCTGCTTCCGGCTCCTTGTGAAAAAGAACGGCAGGAATGTGCCGAGACATTGTTTAAAGCAATTTCCCAGACGCTCGCATTTACACACACAGATTTCCTGTGTTCGCATGCTTCCTCCATAATAACCCTCAAGTCCTCGAGCATCCCTGCGAGTGTGTCTGGAGACGAAGCGCTGCACCTGTGCGGTAAACGTCTGTTCGCTTCAGTAGAGGAGATGAAACCCTTAAAGAACTGAAGAATTGAACTAAACCCGCTTCGCCAAAATGGAAATAACCAGACACACTTGCATATAATTTCCTGCAGCACTAAATGGCATTTCGTAGGACGGATAGAGTCTGATGAATGACTTCCCGTTTTAATAAGTGCATAAAATGCTTTTTGCTAAAACTTTCCCATAACAATAATCTGCATTCTTTACGTTGATTTAATCTTGTAATACTTCCATACATCTCTGTTCCCTTTCCCCTTTAAACTACTTGTATGTATGCCTTTGAAATTATTTCAATAACTGCATAAAATGCAATTTTTTTTAACACTTGTGTCAGATTTGTACTCTAAACCTTTCCCATAACAATAACTTTTTCTTTCTATTTGAGCGGATCCTGTTATACAGCTTGGATTAAGTAAGTTGATCACAGTAAAGATATGGATGTGTGTCAATGTTGCACAATATTCAATTTCATATAAATTCAGCAGGTTGGTTAGTCATTGTTTTTATGTAATTGTATTGTGTGAACGCACTTTGGTCAACATTACGTTGCTTTACTTGTGCTTTATAAAGATAATAATTGAAATGGAAAAAAATGAAATGCTGTTCATCAAAGATCGTATGACCAGATTCCTCAGTTTCCACAAAGATATGAAGCAGCACAACTGTTTCAACACTGATAATAATCAATTTCTTGATCATCAGATCATCATATTAGAGTGATTCGTGAAGGATCATGTGACACTGAAGACTGGAGTAATGATGATAAATTCAGCTTTGATCACAGGAATAAATTACACTTTACTATATATTTGATATATTGTTATTTGACATTAATTTTTGATGAAATAACTGCAACCTTGGTGAGCATTAGAAATGTTCTATCACATTTTTTTTTTTTTTATAGAACCTAACATTTGAATGGTACATTATTTAGGGCCCTATAATTTCTGCGATCGCTGAATAAAAAGGACACTCTTTTTACAACTACAATAACATCAAAGGGTAAAAAAAATTAATTCCCAAAAATTTAAACGGAAAAAACGGAATTTGCAAAAATTTAAACGGAAAAAACGGAATTTGCAAAAATTACAACGGAAAAAACGGAATTTGGGAAAAAATAAAATGGAATTTGGGAAAGAATAAAACGGATTTTATAGGGCCCTAATTATTTGATTGTTTATGAAACAAAAGAACATGCTTATAGTAGTTTAATTTTTTTTAGTTTTAGTTTTATCTTAAAAAAAAAACAACAAAAAAACCTTTTGCTGATGATTTACTCACTACACCCCCATTTCATCCAAGATGTCCATGTCTTTCTTTCTTCAGTCGAAAAGAAATTAAGGTTTTTGATGAAAACATTCCAGGATTTTCTCCATATAATGGACTTCAATGGGAACTAAACGGTCCAAAAGACAGTTTCAGTGCAGCTTCAAAGGGCTTTAAACGACACCAGACGATGAATAAGGGTCTTATCTAGCGAAACGAGCGGTCATTAAAAAAATAACTAAAGATATTTATAAGCTTTATAAGTTTTATAAGCTCAAATGCTCGCCTTGCTCTGTTCTGTGACGCGCGTTCGTGACTCTCCTGTTCGAACTCGTTCATCAAAACGAACAAATCTTTTTTCGAGTCATGACTCAAAGTGTCCAAGATTAGACCCTTATTCATCGTCTGGTGTCGTTTAAAGCTGCACTGAAACTGTCTTTTGGACCTTGAACCGTTTGGTTCCCATTGAAGTCCATTATATGGAGAAAATCCTGGAATGTTTTCATCAAAAAAAATCTTAATTTCTTTTCGACTGAAGAAAGAAAGACGTGGACATCTTGAATGACATGGGGGTGAGTAAATTATCCGCAAAAGTTTTTTTTTTTTTTTTTTAAAGTGAACTACTCCTTTAAGACACTCTAGACCTGAATGAGAGAGTAAATGAACGGATGAATGAGAGAGTGGAGCTGTACTGATTCTTACAGAAAGTGAGTCTTATCGGTTTACTCAAGCTACTCGATCAGTCTCATCTCTCCTTCTGTGTGTGTATAACGGACACCAATGCACTCTGGGACATCACACCGAGGTCTAATCAGACGAAGCGCCCGTAAAGCAGGACCGTGGCATGTGCTCTCGAGGTCAAACACCTCGTCTGAGAAACTGTATGAAGAGAAAGTTTCCAGTAGAGAAACTGGCAGTCCATCAGAGGAGCTTATGCAACCGTCTGTCCGTCAGCACAGCAGAAACACACAACGCCCCGCAGGAGGGTCACGTGGAACGTACAATCCTGACATGCTTTACAAAACCCTAACTGAGTCACAGTACAGCGACCTAGAGATGTTGCAGATCAGAGAGTCGACTCTTCCTGATCAGAGCTCGATCTCCACCTTCTAATCTGCAGTTGTTTCAATACAATTAAACTGAGTGAAGGTTATTTCTACTCATGTATGTGTAGTACAGTTATAACACAAACAAAACAGACGAAAGAAATAACCGTAGTACAGAATGTCATCGACTAAATGAGAGTCGGCAAAGCAGTGGTTTCCGTGACATCCTGCAGTCGAATGAGGGATTATCCTCAAATTAAGAAAAAAAAACTAAAATTAAGATTATTAATGTAATGGTTTAACCTTGTGAACAATAAGTGTGCTTAACTCCACTGAATGTGCTCTTGTAGTGTACTTTAAACATTAAAAGTCTATTAGGGATGCACCGATATGAACATTTTGGCCGATCGATAACCAATTATTCTTTATATTTGAAAGACAAAAACTGATATATTGGCCGATAAATCTACATTTGATCATTTCTGAAAGCCTGATTACAAAAACACAAGTCTCATCAGTAAAAGCAGTGACACAAACACACAGTATTCTATTCTCAGTATAATTTTATTTAGCCGAAGTGATTTAAATCATATTTTAGGCAATTCAAAACCATCACGTTGAACAGTGCACATCTGAAAGCGTCTCGGATGAAGAAAATAATACATTATTTATCGGCTTTAATATATTGGACACGTTTTCTTATCGGGCCGATAACGATAACATTAAATATCAACGTATATCAGCCGATATCGATATATCGTGCATCCCTAAGTATATATATATAAAAAAACACATTTATTTGTAAATGATATAATATTATTAAAGAAATAAAAGGGAACCTAAGTGCAATTAAAGCGTGTAGACTTTAAATGACTATGTAACACATTTAAGTACATTTTTAAAAAGTGCACTTTTGTAATGTCAAGTTAAAAGTTAATTTTATATCATGTATAATAATGTTTTTGTTGTGCTTTAAAGAAGTAAACTTACTTTAAAGTGTTGACTAACATAATAAAGCACATGATTATAATTGAAACTATTGTTAATTGAGAGTACATTTAAGCTTAAAATATTTTAAAATGTAGCAAATTGCAACTTAAAAATATATTGAATACATTACATACATGTTTTAATAAAATGACATTAATGTTTAATTTACTGTGAATGATAGTCAATACGTTCAGCAGTAACTAACCATATTTAAAGAGAACAGAAGTAATTATTAAATTACATATAGCGATGTTCTGAAGTCCCAGTGAGTCAAAAACACTCAAGGTCAACTAAAGACTGCATTTAACACATTTAAACTATAATTCAAATACAGTTATGAAATAATTATTAACGCATTAGACCCAACACTGGCTGTACTTCACATTAAGATCACGATGGAAAGCGGTGTACCAAAATTCATGGTTTAGTGTGTGTTACTGCTGGTTCTTCTTGTGAAGGAGAGCTGACTTTAGCACACACACACACACACACACACACACACATACACACACACACACTGCTGATGTGTGTGGGACGGGACCGGATGAGGTTTGGTTTAGAGGTGTGACTCCAGAGCGGCTATAAAGCTAAACACTGCAGATTTTAGCATCAGTTCGTCCCACACACACACACCGAGACGGGAATGTGAGAGTGTGTTAGACACTCCTGAATCCTGATTGGTTACGGGAACGTGAACTACTGCACATAAACACTCAGGGAACGCTAGATTAGCTCGACTATGATGCAGAAATCTCAGGCACAACACGACTATAGATCGAAACACACACACACACACACACACACACACACACACACACACACACACTGAGCGATCGGCTCAGAATCTCTACAGCAAACACGTCCATCTCGCTCTCGGTTTACTAGGACACACTTTACAAAAATAGATCCATGCTAATGAAATCCACACCCTGGAAAACAACAGAGGATTTGGGGTAGTGCAAACACACACACACACAGTCAGTTAGTCAGTCAGTCAGTCAGACAGTCACACACACAGTCACACACACACATGTAAATGTAGAGCTTCATCTACAGTTTGCTTCGTTTCTTCACAATATAAAGGGATTATCAAATCAACATAAAACAATATTAAATATGCACTCAATTTGAATAGAAGTAATTAAGTCAAATTAGTGCATAGTGGTATTATAACGCCACACACACACACACACACACACACACACACACCAAACCAGTGTGAGGGAGAATGTGTGTGAAGTCAGGGAGCAAACACCAATGTTTCAGCCCCATCTGCTGGATCAGCACAGACACACACTTCACCACTGACTCAACAATCCCACAATGCACTGCACACACTCCACCTTCTGCTTTAAGAACTGCTTTATGATCTTTCTGGACACAAAATTACAGTAAGGATTAAAAAAAAGAAGTATTCATTTAATTAAGCAACCTTATTTTAAGTGTTACTTGATATAAAATATTACATATTATTAATATGTCATATTCAAAGTACACTCGAAAAAATGCTGGGTTGTTTTAACCCAACTTTGGGTCAAAAACGGATACACCCAGCCATTCGGTTAGATTTATTAATTACATTTTTAACCCAATGTTTGGGTTTGTCCATACTTGACCCAAAGATTAAAGTTAAAACAACCCAGCATTTTTAGAGTATATAATATAATGCATAGAGGTGTAAACAACTATATTATTTGTTAATTTAATTTATGAAACCAGAATACAGACTGCTTATTGAATACTTATTGAATAAAACGGCATTATTATTTTTAATAGTTACTACTTAATATATAAATTAATATATCAAATATAGCTGCAAGCAGCAATAATATATTGTCATTTTCACACATTATATAATATATAATATATGGAATAATTTTATTTTTTAATGAAAACCAGAATACAGCACGGCACTTACTGAATTAAACAGCATTATTATTTTTAATTGTTAATAAATATAATATATTATACAATGGATATATGAATTATAATAATATTATATAGAAACGCATTATATTGATTTATTTTAGCATTAGCAGTGTCGTGTCTCCGCGGCTGTGCGCTCGGGTCACATTTCACTTTGACTGTCATTTCAATAGTAAATTGGTTTTATGCACAGCTGCACTACTTCCTGAACTTCAGCCAGCTCCTTGTTTCCTGTCTGCCATTATTGGACAAACTTGATTATTTCAGGTGTGCCGGATTATTGTTGTCGTGACTATTGTGGTCAGACACACCTGGAATAATCAGTTTGTCTGTTTGTACGCGACAGTAAAACACTGATGTTCACTGGCAGAAGCTGGAGATGTTTGTTCGTCACAAAAAGAAGAAGTGAAACATTATATAACTTAAAATATGTCTTAAAGATAATTTAAGTTTATTTCACACACTGTAAGTGTTATCGTATCGCATTTATCTTCAATATCGTGCAGCCGTATCCCAGCCTGAGACTAAAGCACAGGAGACTGTGTGAATACACAAACCTACAGCAAAACAAGCTGAGCCTGAACAGGGCGAGGAAACCCTGTGTGTTTTAGCAAGCCTGGGCAGGAGCAGGGTGTGTGTTTGAGAGGACACACACACACACACACACAACAAACCAAACACCATTAATGAGCTACGCTTGATATTTCTGTAGCAATGCATGGTTTACAAGCGCATGCGGTTCTTACACCAAAAATACATTATTTTTCTTATATATTATGGATAATATTCTCACATGGGCTGAAATGACATCAATGTAAGTGAACAGAACAGTTCCCAAGGGTGTGTGGGTACTGGGTAATCTTTCAACACTGCACTGACCCGATCCAATATGAAACGTTAATGTTTAATTGAGAATGAGGACAACACATTTACAGAATCAACTTCTATTTTAGACATTTTGGAAAAGGAAAATTGAGCTTCCATCCACTGCAAATAAGCGACCCAGCAACAACGGTTTACCAGCATTTTGGATAACTTGCATAAAAACTCTTATCACACAGATCTTACATTAGAGAAGCACAAAAGCTTTTCGGAGAATACAGGGAAATTACATGGAGAGTTACTGAGCTATGATTGGTCAGTACTATTGAACGCGGTAAACACCCAGTAAAACGCATGCATGCACAAATATGCATTTTACACGTCAATAAATGCATTTGTAAATAAACGCATGAATCAAAAAATACATAAATAAACGCATTAATGCACAATTAAGTGCATCAAAAAATGCATCAAAAAATGCATCAATGCACAAATAAGTGCATCAAATGCATAAAGGCATTAAATGCATCAATGCATAAATGCACAAATAAGTGCATTAATAAATACAAAAATGCATCAATGCAAAAATAAGTGCATCAATAAATACATCAATGCAAAAATAAGTGCATCAATAAATACATGCATCAATGCACAAATAGGTGCATCAATAAATACATGCATGTATCAATGCAAAAATAAGTGCATTAATAAATAAATGCATCAAAAATTCATGCATAAATAAACATGACCAATCATTCAAAGTAATCAGGGTATTTTGAACGAGCTGTGATAATTAGCTCACACTTCACTGTTCAAATCACTCATATAAATATAAATGTAGGTGGTCATATCTTAATATCCTCATATTATTGTGATGTCACAGAATGACTGAGTGACCCATTTTACCAGATTAGTTTCAATATTGCAGGGAGATTTGTATTATGAATGTTCCATTATAACTTCTTTAAACTCTTTCAATAAAAATAAAAAAGCACGGACAAATTCCATGCTATGTGAAATCATTAAAAGCAATGCATAAGCGTTAGAGAACATTCTCAATGTTTGGCTGTATTTTGCTATCGGCTAATGCTTCAGGAAGAGGTTCTGATGTGATCTGGAGCCAGAAGAAGAGAGGATCTCCATCTCCATGAGCATCAGTGCTGGATTACACAGGCATTAGCTGAAGTGCATTCCCTCCACAGCTGGATCAAACTTACATAACGCTCAGACGATGACGCTGCGTTCACTCGCTCCACATGCGCACGCAGAGCATATCATATGAGTCAGGTTCAGAAGAGCTGCAAACACAGGTCAAGCATGGCATACGCAACACTATTACCCAGGGACAACAGCACTGACGCGGAGATTCAAGACAAGCCACTTACAATCTACACGCGCATGAAGAGCATAGTCAAACCAACAACAAAAACTAGTGTGTTTTACTAGGGCTGGACCTGAATATTCGTTTGGTGTGTATTCGATTTGAAAAAGTGACATTCGAATATTCATTTTTTGTTTGTTTGCTTTTGCACACCTGGCATCCCCTTTTACACTATTAAATCTGGTGAAACATAATACTTAACATATAACTTCGTTATAGCTACTTAATAAATATATTTGCTGCTTCTTAGATACTAAAAGTGTTCCTGCAACGGGAGTATCCTCCAGCTAGAGCGCAGAACAGCGGAGTGTGTGTGGACAAAAGAGCATGTCTGAGTTTGTATTTTGGGTTAAACTGCGTTGCTTTGACATTGTGGAAAATAGAATTACAGAAACAAAATGTATTTCTTTTTACCCATTATTATCAATCTAAATTAACCTACAAACGAAATACAATTTTGTTTTTCTTTATTTAAATTTAGTTTTTCTATATTTAAATTGATTTTATTTATTTAAATTTTGTTTTTATTTTGTTTTAATTTTTTTAAATCGTTTTTATTTTATTTATTTTTTTAATTTTGTTTTTACTTTATTTTTTGTTTTTATTTATTAAAATTGTTTTTATTTTTTTAAACTTTGTTTTTATTTATTTAAATTGTTTATATTTTGTTTTTATTTTTAATTTGTTTTTATTTATTACAATTTCGTTTTTATTTTTTTACAATTTTTATTTATTTATTTTATTATATTTATTAATAAAAATGTAATTAAAAAAAAAAACAGTTCAAAGTGAAAGTTGAAGTTGGGTTAAAATTTTAAATTACATTTTTAACCCAACATTTAGGTTTGTCCATATTTGACCCAAATTTAGGTTGTAACAACCTAGCATTTTCGAACATTTTTGGTTACAGAAATACATTATTGAAGCCCCTACATATAATAAAATACACTCTAAAAATTGCTGGGTTGTTTTAACCCAACTTTGGGTCAATTATGGAAAAACCCAACCATTGGGTTAAATTTTTTTTAATTACATTTTGACCCAACATTTGGATTTGTCCCACAACCCAGCATTTTTAGAGCGTAAACACTATTTATGTGTTTATTTATTTTTACATGTAGTGAACCGTAAGTATAGTATACTGCAATTGCTTTAAATGTCTGTGAGTTTGAGTTTTCCAGATTTATTTATGATTTTATTTATATATAAACATGATCATTGCAAGCTTTGATATCTTGACCTTTTTTCTACTGTTGGTTATTCTGTATTGTTTGTGTGTATTATCTCTTTGATTTTGAACTTAAAGTATGTTAATAAATTATGATTGTTTAAACGTGCTATATAAATAAAACTGAACTGAAATGAATGTGCACACAGAGAGCAAGAGCACATCAAATATGGTCAACGAAAGCTCAAATGTGATTGGTTGATGCACAAGAACAAACCTTGTTGTTTAAGCAGGTTTGAGCTTCTGTTTGCAATGTTTGATGAGCTCTGCATTAAGATCAACAAAAGTCTCATGGATCTGGAACAACTTGCGGGTGAGTAACTATATTTAAATTTTTAGGTGAAGTTTTCAAGCATCATCAAGCTTATATATGACTGCTTCTGCAGAACGAGCTTTTATTCATCATTGCTGCATGAAAAAGTCAAACAAACCCTTCTGAGAGTTAAATAGTGCATGTCTACTGATGTACAGGTTGAGTAAGCAAACAAATCGCAATACCAGATTTGACAGAATTACCCGATTAAAACTTAAAATGAATGAGGCATGACAAACACCAGCTTTCTGTCCAAACAACAATTGTTTTAAGAAATGTTTAAATCAAGACCAGAACCTGAGCTCACGACTGGTGAAAGACATGCCACGCATCCTCCTGTCCTGAGAAACGGCTGATCCCTGAACAGCTCAGGAGTGATTTTACAGGAGATTATCACGTGCAATTCGTATCCGTTCGGACTGTGAGAAGGCTACTACAGGTCAAACACTTGCACAAGCCTCCCTGCCTTCACACACAGCGGTAATCTCAGTGCAGACCGCGTGCACCAGAGTGTGTGTACACACACATCCATTTCAACAAAAGTTGAAGGTCATTTGGTACGAGTGACATACAGTACGCCGAGATCGATCTGTACAGGTGACGCTTTATCCAAGTTCATTTCTACAGCACACTTCATTCACTAGGGCAATCGATCGATTCACGTAGATCGTACTTATCGGACCGTTCTCATTTTGGTGGTTTAAATGGGAAAAAATCAAAGCTAACGCCAGTAGACTATGGAGTACCGCAAGGATCGGTTTTAGGCCCTCTGCTATTCTCAATATATATGCTGCCACTTGGTAATATTATAAGAAAACAAGGAATTAACTTCCACTGTTATGCTGATGATACTCAGTTATATTTTTCATCAACGACCAGACGAAATCACTAACTCATCTAAATTGACAGAGTGTCTCAAAGATATAAAATGCTGGATGACGCTAATTTCCTGCTATTAAATTCAGATAAAATGGAGGTTTTACTTATTGGTCCAAAAAACTACTCACAAAACCTCTTACAATACAACTTTAATATAGATGGATGTCCTGTTACTTTATCCACTACAGTAAAAGACCTGGGTGTTATACTAGGCCGCAACTTGTCTTTCGAAAATCATATTTCATATGTTACAAAAACAGCCTTTTTCCACCTTAGAAACATTGCTAAGCTACGTAACATGCTATCTGTTTCTGATGCAGAAAAGTTAGTTCATGCATTTATGACCTTGAGACTAGATTACTGTAATGCTTTATTAGCCGGTTGTCCTGCATCCTCAATAAACAAGCTACAGTTAGTCCAAAATGCAGCCGCTAGAGTTCTTACTAGGTCAAGAAAATACGATCATATAACACCGATTTTATCATCTCTACACTGGTTACCTATTAAGTTCCGTATCAACTACAAAATACTACTACTAACCTATAAAGCCCTAAATGGTTTAGCTCCTATGTACTTAACGGACCTTCTTTCGCCCTACAATCCACCGCGTTCTTTAAGATCACTAAATTCAAGGCTTCTGGTCATTCCTAGGATATCTAAGTCCACTAAAGGAGGGAGGGCGTTCTCGCATTTAGCTCCTAAACTCTGGAATAGCCTTCCCGAGACGGTTCGAGGCTCTGACTCACTGTTTAAAACTAGACTAAAAACACATCTCTTCAGTCAAGCATTCACATAATGGTTACCTTTTAGTCCTCTGTTATGCCATACAGAACCGTTTGCCGCTGAAACTGCTTAACGCACCAGTGGGGCTCGACAGCCTTTTAGACAAACGGGTTCGGCACTGCTCGGCACGTATGGTTGGCTTGCGGAGAGTTTGTGAGATAGTGATTTTCTAACACTGACTCCTGTATAATGGAAATCATTCTGAACATCAGCTATGCTAATTATCTCCCATCTGCCTTTCTGCTGTTATCTCGGGACGTTTGTCCCGAGAAAATGACGCTCGTTAGGTCCAGTTTGTATCCAGCCTCTCACGGGGATCTCAGATGCCCCAACGCCTGTGAAGAGACGACTCACCGCTGGCGATATGTTATGGCTCCATATTATATATGAACAATATTTATATTTAATATTTATATATAAACAATATGAATGTAAGCCAGAGGAGAACTGGCCCCGACTGAGCCTGGGTTCTCCCAAGGTTTTTTCTCCATCCAATCTGATGGAGTTTTGGTTCCTTGCCACTGTCGCCTTGCTTTGCCTTGCTTTTGGCTTGCTTAGTCGGGTTTTTACCATTTAACAATATTACTTATCTGTGTTGTACTTCTGTCATGTTATCACTGTGAAGCTGCTTTGATACAATCTGTATTGTGAAAAGCGCTATATAAATAAATGTGACTTGACTTGACTTGACATGAACAATGTCGCACAACTTGAGCTCCAGCACTTCAAATAGTTCAGTGATGTAGATCACACACACACGCGCGATCCGTGAGGTATAGGGGAAGCCTGCAGGACATCTGATAAAACACAAGTTAATCCAACTAAAGCTCATTCCTGCTCCATACAAGGAAAAGACAAGCTTCAATAGGAATCCCTCTCTCTCTCTTTCTCTCTCTCTCTCTCTCCTCATTTGCATTTTCTTTACTGCATTTAAGTATGCAAACCCAAAAAAGGTGATGTAAGCCGGTGTAGCCGTCAACGCAAGGATGAGAAAAGCTAAAGTAAGAAATGGAGGAAGAGGAAAGCGAGAGAGCACACCCATGCACACGCAGCGTTTGAGGATTCGATGTAGGTCATCCGAGAGGCTGACACACACGTGAGAGGAAGACAACACACACACTTTACGCCAGCACTTTTATACGGACCTGTTTCTCACACATTTCATGGTTTGAAAGCGGTTTTCTGAACTCACCATAAAGTTCGCTTCTAAAAACAGACTGGAGACGGTTGGCAAAAACTCAGTGTTGACGAGTATATGACAGTTTGGGCACAAAACTTGAAATATAGATGAAATGGTAACACTTTACAATATGGTTCATTAGTTAACATTAGTTATTGTATTAACTAACAATGAGCAATACATTTGTTAAAGTTAGTTAATTAAAATACAGCTGTTCATTGTTTAATTAATGCACTGTGAACTAACATGAACAATGTTAACAAATACAACCTTTGATTTTAAATTAATAATGTATTAGTAAAAGTATTGTTCATTCTTAGTTCATGTTAATAGTTAACTAATGAACCTTACTGTAAAGCGTTACCGATGAAACAGGATATTGCAATTTGTTAGCCTGGATGCCAGCCAGACTTAGCCCCGCCCACAACCGGGCCTAGCCCCACCCACAGACAAACTTAGCCCCTCACACAGCTGGACTTAAATCCGCCCACTGCCGGACTTGGCCCCACCCACCACCGGACTTAGCCCCGTTGTGGAGCAACTATGATCGAACCAATCAAATCATCAGGGCGGGCTTTATGATGGACAGCTGATCAACAATAGCATAATCATCACGCCACCAAAGAGCGCTTGGGTTGAGTTTGTTTACAACAAAGATGGTCAGAAGATAGACAGCGCATTCATTTTAAAAGAGGAACAAAAACCATAAATCATTATTATTTTAAACCATGATTTTGACATCTAATCACGACTGAAACCCAGCTATTCAGTGTAGAGGAATTTTTTTTTCCTGGTTGGGTTGAAACGCCCCATAATCACAGTCCAGTGGAGCCGTATCACTCACATGCTGACTAGAGTCTAAATATAACGACGTCAGGAGAGCAGTTTCTTCCCATCTTGATTTAAAATGTGCTTTAACAAATTCCAAGTTTGCTGTGCTTCTTTGTAGGGCTGAGCAATGTGGCCAGCATTTTGTGATCATACATATAGATCTCAATCAAAATGCCAATTATATAATAGTAATCATTTTAATAATCAATGCACATTAAAGTGACAAACTCTTACTCAGAGCAGATTCACTCTGAAACATGCAATGCATGTATAAATCGTAGCTTTTGCATTTGGATAACCGCACTAAGTCATGATCCGGGTTAGATGTGGCTCGATCACTTCACTTCAGCGCAAAGCGTCTAACAGCCTAATCGAAGCATGAGACCTGATCTACAGATACAGTTACCAGCTTCGGTCTAAAGCCAACAAGTTCTTGGTGTGCAGTGTGTGATCGAGAAGAACGATGCAAACGTCTCCAGCATCCTCCTTTAAACTCATTCGGCAGCCTCTGCTTCACTGGCAGGGAGGATCTATAAAAAGCGCCTGGGCCTGAAGGGAGTGTGTTTCTCCCCGGCAGAGGCACACGTGTTCCCACCACAACCCTGACGTCACACACACCTGGGGGATGTAGAGAGAGAGGAGAGAGAGAAAGAGAGAGAGACATGTAAGAACAGAGAGGAGAGAGAGAGAGAGATGTGAGAACAGAGAGAGGAGAGAGAGATGCGTGACTCAAAGAACGGACGCTCATGAGACCGATGAGACTGAGGCACGTTTGTTCATTTAGCCGTGGCTACATACTAAACTACTAACACACTACGCACAAATGCATTTGGTACTTGAAGTGATAGTTCAGCCAAACATTTTTTTTAAGTTAAGATAAAATTTTACCAAATTTTAAGTTGGTCTGTCAATGTTAGTTCAATATATAGTTCATGGACCAGCATGAACATTGTATAACACGCGTTGTGTTCCTTGGTCATTAGGAGTGTAGCGATTCCCTAATGTCACGACTTCGACACACATCACGAATACTGAACTCACCGCATTACTGTCGATACTCCAAGACATATGGTGGCTAACAAAAAAAAGTACTGTTGATTAAAATGCTAAATTTGCTATTTTATTGTAAGTGTAAATGAATAGTCTTAAGGCCCGTACACACTGGGACGAATATCGGCGCACGTAATTCGCCAGTGTTTTCAACACGTTTTTTGTGTTCACACCCAAGAAATTTTCGCTGACAATGTGCCGAGTGAACATGCAAAATTCATTCACTGACATTAGATGGCGCCAATTTGCTCTGCAACACCACTCCCTTACAGTTCTCCTTTATCAAGATGTTTGTAGTTGCAGTCCGACGATTATTTTAATAATCGATTAATCTGTCGAATTAATTTGTCGATTAATCGAATGAATCGGATAAAAAAAACATTAATTTCCAATCCTTTATTAAAAAACAGAACTAAAAGGTGCAAATTCAGTGATCCAGTGCAAAAAAATGGACTAACAAAAAACATACACATGTATGCTTTACATCTGCCAAAATATATAGGCTTTTTAAAAAATAAAGTGCACAAAAAGATGTATATTTTCTTTTTTAAAGGGGCCTGAGCTGTCAGAACAATAAATTGATTTAAAAAAATACAGAAAAATACAAATCAGAAAACTTAACAGGATTTGTTTGAACGTCAGAACTTGTTCTCTACACCACACTCGCACACACTCACAAACTCACACTCACAAACTTGTGTTGTGTTTTTGTCAAAGATGTTATAATCTTTAACAAAATGTTTGAAACTTTTTAACAAGCAAATGCACTTATGATCATTTTACCTAGGTAATAATAGATAATATCTCTAGTTTATCCTAATATTAATTATAAATACAATGTAATGTAAAATATAAACACAATATAAAGTAATATATATCAAATACAATGGATTGACCATCTCCTATGGTGTAAGGTATTTTTCCGCTCATCCTTTCCGAGCATATAGTGAAGTTTCTGTGAGTCATTTAGAGTGAAGTTTGAACAATTCAGTGCTTCAAATTGTGGAAAAAATATTCCCTTTTGTTAGTGGTCAGGCTACTTGGACAGACAAGAAGTGTTTTCATCTGTCTATCTGATTCAAATCACAGTTTGCTAATTCAGTGGTAAGAATTTAATTGTTGTTTTTATTTATATCTTATATAATATGCCTAATTATGTATTACTAGTATCAGAGAATGTCTGGTATGTACCAAATTACTAATGCTCAGACACACTCGGTCTCTCTCGTGCACGATCTCAGACAAACAAACGCGCGCGTGAATCTCGGACACACTCGGTCTCTCTCTCGATGATCACGGACACATACGATCTCTCTCGCTCCGCGTTTGTCATATAGTTCTTTATCTTTGCCTCGCATCTTCCTCATCTTATTTCTACCTGGCAGTGTAGACGGCAAGGCGTAGATCTTTCTTCGCCGTTACACGTGTGCTCTCGGCAAGACCGTTTTGTGTTTGAGCGCCCCCAAGTTTTGTTTTACTGTCACTTCAGAAGCTCCAAACACGTGAGCAAAAGCACCACTCTCATTGGTCGGATAGTTTTGACGCGGCACGTCAAACTAAAAAAAAAAACGAACCAGAGGCGTTTTTTTTTTTAAATTACACTTTTACGCGTGGCGTTTTACGCGTCGGTGTACACACTCACATTGGCGCCCATTGTTTAGTCATTGAGACGTTAAACGTCGTTGAATATCATGCGCGAAATTCATCCCGGTGTGAACAGGCCTTTAGACTTAGTGCTGGAAACCCAAAGCAAAGGACAATAGAGACACCACAATAACAATATTCATGATTCTGAAGCTGAAAATACTGAATTATTTTAGATGAATATGCCTGTACTTCATCACTAGCTATAGGCCTATTTAAAATAAAATTTCATTGCCAACATCAGACATCTGGCATTATCAGGACCCACAAATATTCCCCATTGCATTATTATACATTATGTTCAACATTACCTATTCATGTACTACTGACACTAAAACTCTGTACACGTTTTTTTTATTTGTATTTTGGGTGAACTATACACAACACGTCGCTATTCCACGATACACATATTGTTGCATTTTTCAGTGTGAGACAATATATTGTGACTATTGGTCTTACAGGTTTGGAACGACATGAAGGCGAGTTACAATTATGACTAAATGGTTGTATTGCATCTCTAGAAACCTTAAGCACAAACACTTCTGAATATCATTCGAACTCTGCAAAACTACCTCCGAAAATAAAACACACAGATTAATAAACATGCTGAAACCAAGAGAAGAAATAGCCGTACCCACACCTGACAGAGTCAGTCTGCCTTCACCACAACCTCTGAGAAACAAGTTTTCTATTTTAGAGCACAATTTCTACAGCAGAAATAGGAAGTGAAGCGTTTACAGCACATTCGTTCTGTCAGCGCACACAAACACTTTACGAGGAAAAGAAGCAGTTTTACAAGTTTCACTTTCAGTTCATTCGATACAGACCAACTATAAACACTTTACAAGGTCATTACTTAAGTGAGTGCTGATGTAATCTACTACCAGTTATCAGTTGATCCCAGCCAGTGTGTCTCAGTGGGAAACACTTAAACCAGTTCATTCACATAACTGTCTCTATTAGCGGAGACCTTCGACCTTCGCACCCATAAACAACAGCTCAGAGAAACATGCTTAACTCAAACTTGGGTCACAACATGTTATGCAATTGCAGTTGATCTACGGTCACGAAAGAACTACATGAAAAATTAAGTAATGTTTACTTCAATTATAAATATGTAAGGGCTTCAATAATGCATGTCAGATTTCAGCAACCAAAATATTTGTCCGAAAGGAATGTGATGAGAAGCTGAAGTCCATGTGAAGTTATAAAAATCCCTGATCCATTTAAACAGAAGTGAAAGACTTAGTTTTGAATGTTACATATCTCCTAAATGCGAATGTTGACATTGTTTTGGAGCACACCAGCTTATTCATAACCTTAAGGCTAATATATTCATATTCATGTCCATCAAAGCTATAAAACTTGAATTTTGATTTCAGGGGGCCTTTCATTTATTACCTGAGGCTCATATGAACAGCATCACACTCTTAGAAGAAATGGTTCTATTTAGAACCAGAAATGGTTCCATCCCCGCTTCATATTTGGAACTCCAAAATGGTTCTATATAGAACCATTTTTTTTTGGTAAAAGGTTCTATTGGCCAAGTATGGAACCCCAGGGTTCTATATAGAACCCAGAGGAACCCTTTTTTAAGAGTGTATAGAACCTTTTAGGGGTTCCAAATACATAGCGCTGATAGAACCTTTTAAGGTTCTATATAGAACCTTTTCGTTCTAAGAGTGCAGTCTCAGTTTTCTACTTGAAAACTGTTGGTTAAAATGTTGGTAAGATGGTGCATCATCTACTACAGCAAAAGGTAAAGATAAAGCAAACTTGTTAGACAACAAAGTGTACATTCCCGCCAGGCGCACGACTCATAAGGTCCATCATGTTCGGCTCGCTGCTTTGGAGAAGCACATGGGAACTGCACGGCTCTTTGTGTTTCCAGCTAGTGGAAGAAACTGTCAACTAATACCCATCACACTTACACACACTTGCATCAGAGCAGAACAGACAACAGATCTGATCCACATGAACACACACATATGCGGAAAGGATATTCCTTAAGTCTGTCTCTCTCAACTAAAGCTACCTCCAAAAGCCCAATTATTGAAGCCCTAAGAGGTGTGGGACAGGAGACTTGTGGGACATGGGAATTAAACAGAATATCAAGCCTAGTTTCTATCAGGGTCAACTGGAAGCATGTCTTCCTCCACAGTACATACAGTCTCTGTTCTTGCAGAAGACATTCCTGGCCTTAACTGGGACGAACCCAAACAAACGGCCTGCCTGATGTTTTGCTTAATTTTCTAGCAATCACATGTAAAGGGCTAGTGACATCCATATTTATAACTTTATAAACCATAATCACTGGCTTCCAGTAACAGCCGTATAAGAGTCTAGTTCTGGCTGAAGAGTGACCTCTGACCCGACGCATGATGTATTAACGAACGCAGAAAGTGCAGAGGATCATGGATGAGTTTTGTTTGAACCTCTAACTCTAACCTAATATCCAACGTCATGCGTTGGGTCAGAGGTCATGCATCAGGTCTTAGCATAAGCTTAGGTGAGAGTCAACGCCTCTCGCGGTTCACACAAACCTCAAGCTCCTCCCACATTTCACTTTCAAAATTCTCATTTTAGACATCTAACTCGTGACCGGTGTTTTGTTTTGCTCGATTCTCTGCGCTTTCGCGTTCGTCAATACATCATGCGTCGGGTTAGAGGTCGTTCTTCCAGAACTCGACACGTGTATGCCTGTTACTGGAAGCCAGTGATTACAGTTCATAAAGTTAAAATTACGTATATTTTTCTTACACAAATGCATGGCGTTGCTTCAGAAGGCCTTTATTAACCACCCACCCCAGAAAAGTTATTAAAGACATCATTAAAATGGTCAGAGTGACTACAGTGGCTCAATGTTAAGTTTATCAAGCGACGAAAATACTTTCTGTGCGCAAAAAAATAAATAAAAAAGAACTTTATTCAACTATTCATTTCCTTCTCTGTGGGCCTCGAGTGAAGATCACTTAGTATAACAGTGCAACGCTTCTGGATTCATCAAAAATATCTTAATTTGTGTTCCGAACGAAAGTCTTACAGGGTTGAACTAACTCTTTCAGACCATCCAATTCAGATTTGAATCCTTACAGCAAGATAAAAATGTGAATATGCTTTAGGTTTGGAGGTAAAAGTCTCATTTCAGTTTCATATCCCGGACGAGCCCCCGATATTTGTGTCTCCGGTAACAAATAATCAGCGTTTCTCAACTGGTGAGTCATGACTCAAAAATGGGTTGCATGTCTGAAGTGGAAAACCAGCCACATTATTTCAAAAACTGATCTCTATTTATAAAATATTCATAGGCACAATGTTAGTACTATGTTGCGTCACCATTACGCAATCCGGAAACCAAACCAGTAGAGAATCACAGACCACTGATGACACCCGTACAGAGCCGACTCAGTGTGCTTATCTTCATAAATGCCATCATCATTAAAAACATGGTGTCAGACAAGCATCAGGATCATCCTACACGCATTGTTCTGGAGGAGTGCTGTACTGCCCAAACCTGTGTTCGCAGAGTCACACCCTTACATTAGAGACGCCGGCGACTGATCGACGGCCCATGTAGGAGCTCTGAAGCAGCACTCTTCTGACCACACACACACATCACGCTCACACTATGATCCTGGAAATGCCTTCATGCTTAACCAGGAAACATGAACTTTGGAATCATTTCTGTATTACAGCTGGTAAAGCTGTTGCTATAATACTATTTGCAAAGGTTTTAGAGAAAAAAAAATAAAACAACAACTTTTACAATGTTGCGAAAGTACAGTTTATAGGTTAAGTAGGATAAATGAACAGATTTATTTAAAGCCCTTTACTTGCAAGTAGGAATGCACCAATATGAACATTGGCCGATACGATAATCCGATGACCGATATATTGACTGATGAATCTAAATCCAAATTAAGATACATTTTTAGAAGCTGATTACAAAAACAAAAGGCTGTCCCAAACATACAATTATAATATTCTCAGTATAATTTGATGTAGCCGATATGACACACTACATGTTGCACTGAACTATATTTTATTTTATTTTTAAGTGATTTCAATCATATTTGAAGCCATTCAAAACCATCATGTTGAACAGTGCACATCGGAAGGAAATCGGAAGGCCCTAGGACCGATAACATTATAAAGTATCATATATATCGGCAGATACTGATATAATGTGCATCCCTAGTTGACTGAAAAAAAAACTGATGACTCATCTTGCACTGTAAAATATTTGTCCAATCAAAATCTCTCTCGAATCAGGGCTGGCCAATCCGGTTACAGGAGAGCGGAAACCATTCAAGAGCTAGAAGGTGGAATCACAAAGCCAAAACCCATTGCTGATGACCGTTTTCTTTCAGATCACAGCTTTATATCAATGACGATGAGTTTTAAGACTAGAGACTAATGTACTGCAGAAGTTGCTCAAATCCACTGCAAGCTCTTCTTTCGGTGTTGTAAGGAAAACAAGAGCTGGTCATGTGACACCTCCACAGGTGAAGATGCAGGTCATGCAGGACGGGGTTAAAGGTCAAAAACAAGCAGGATCATTAATGCAACATTCTCATATGATCATCAACGGTGAACATCCATACGTGCTTTTTCTAGCAGATGATGATGATGATGTCATTGAGCAGAATTAGACATGTGATCAGTTCATGCTTGCTCTGCGAGCCGTAATTGTCTCATAGTTGCTGTAAGCCTGAACATGTTTTAAAGGCATGTCGGGTCGCCTCTTCAGGAAGCAGACGTCAGAACCCAACCGCTTTTATTCATATCACAGTCAGACCATGCTACTTTTTTTGCCAACAACTTGTATGACACATCGAAGAACGCAAATTCCGGTCACAAAATACAAATTTGTCAAACTGATTTGCCCAAAGCACTTTAGGGATAAATCTAACAAGAGCTGCAATTACACTCGTCTTTTTTTGCACGGTTTAGAAAGTATACGTTTATACTTGAAAAAGACGAGCGTAATTGATGATGTCTTTATTAATCTATATATTATTATGATTTAAAGACGCCCAATGTAAAGTCGGATTATTATTGTTTTTTATTTAATGATATCTAGTGATATAGTAGAATGGCTACTTTGTAATGAATAATAAGTTGTTATTATTTTTTATAATATATATATATATATGAAAGAGTTCAGATGCAAAAACCTCTAAATGCCATTTGAAATTTCTTTCTAAAATGACCATTTTTATCAAGCTTGTATATTTAAGTTCAGTAATTTCACTTAAATGACAATTAATAGGTAATCTTCATTGTCATTTAAGTGAAATTACTGAACTTAAATATACAAGCTTGATAAAAATGGTCATTTTAGAAGAAAATTTCAAATGGCATTTAGAGGCTTTTGCATCTGAACTTTCATATACATATATATATATATATATATATATATATATATATATATATATATATATAAAATCATACATTATATTGGGCTTTATCTATTACGTGCTGTTATTGAGCTGGGATCGGGTACAGTTAGGTTTAGGGATGCAAGTGCAAAAATTAATTACAGACGTGATTACAAGCAGGTGTTTTTTGCATAATTTAAACAGTTAAAGACACAATAGAAACTCCAAAAGCAATTGTGAGTAGCAAAATAATAGAGGTTACATTTATTGGGATGGATACTTGTTTCTCACTAGTTCCTAGTATCTAATAAACTATTGAATTACTCACTAATAACCAATAAATATTTACATATTAGAATATAATGATGACAGGTGAAATGGAAAAGGATACTAGTCACTATTACACTGGTTAGAGGAAAACTGTAAAAATGTTAAAAAGACAATTATGATTAAAATAAGCGAACAAGTAAATAAATGAAACAAAGTGACTAAAATAAAAAGAGAAATGTATCAATTAAATGAAGTTAGATTCAAAGTCTGATTATTATAAAAAATCTATTTAAATTAACAAATAAATAATACATTTAACAGTTTATTACTATACTATGAGTAAACATATATAATATTTCATATAAGCTAATTTTAGATTTATAATATGAATTTTCCAGGTGTTTATAAAAAATAGATGCATTTTAAAATCTTAGGATGGGGGTCTGCCACACGAGGATGGACATATTTTGGGGGTCCGTGGCATCTAAAAGACTGACAACCCATGATGATGATAGGCTCGTCATATGACAGAATCAGGCACGCGATCAGCTCAAACTCGCGTGCACCAGTGACAGCGTCAGTTACTGTAAATGCTTCATGGATGGATTGAATGTAAACGCTCTACACAGAGTCCGAGAAGCACACACACACACACACACACACGTCTGCAACTGTACAAACATATATGAAGAGTTCAGCTCGAGAATGTCATTTCTTGCGTCAATTTGAACAACACACTTGACTCAAAGTCAGTCGCCATCCCAGCAAACAGAGAACGTTCTCAGCATTGGGAAGGCTCTCTCAAAGTTCTGAACAGACGTTCTTATAGTAACGATCGTTCAAAAAGATCAGGTTTTTAATAATGTTTACTTGTACATCATTCATGTTTTGTAGGAAATGAGTTGATTTGACACATTCAAAAGTAGCATTCATTCAGGGCTAGTGTTTGAAGATGTTGGAGATGGAACGTCACTGAAACATCCGTTGTATCATCCGTCAAACATCATGCAGAATGCTGCTTGAGAATGTTGTCTGAACGTTCGAAACGTCCAGCTCGAGCTCGAACGTCATTGAAACGCTTGGAACGTTCAGAAATAACGTTAGCTAAACATTCTTCGAATATACCTTTAGCAGTGATGCAGGAGCACCAGGTCAATCAGGACAATGATCTGAAAACACACTCACCCCATTAACCACTCCATGACGCCTGAACGGGATAAATCCAGCTGAGAGCTGCCGTGCTCCTCGGTCTGTTCCCCGGTAACGCGAGCTCACCAAGTGGATCAGCGTTCTGCGGGTTTAATCTGTGTTTCCCGAACGAAAGCGCGTTAGTGAGACACGGACGAGCTCCAGCGCGCTGATCAAGGACCGCATTGACTTTGACGTTTGGCGAAGGGTGGCAGAGGAGAGTTTCTGCCGTGAATGGTCGTGTAAAGCCGCGCTAATCTCTCCGCGTCTGTGCCGGTGTAGGGCTCTCTCTCTCCGGGCACCGGGGCACCGCGCTTCACCGGAGACGGGCTCGGATCGGGGCTCTTGGTGAGCTTGTAGGGCAACTGGAGTGGCTGTTTTCAAGCTCTGCCATACACAGGAAATCCGGAAGTAAACACAGGTTCGATTGCCGACCCCCTCTCTCCCGGGATGTTGTCTGTTCACTGGTGCATGCTGGGATATGTAGTTTTCTCTTCAAGCGGAGGACTACACGCAGGCGTCACCACGCAAAAACGGTGTTTTTGTTATATTTTTAATATAAGATGAGCCACATAGCTGCAGGCTTTCATAGTGTTATTGTTTTTAAATGTAGTACTACTTATTGTAATAAATAGGGTTATTATTCAGTATTGCATAAATTAGATGTACGTTTCAGCATTAAAACGTAAAGGTTAGTTGAGTGAAATTATTTAGTGCATAGTGTTGTGGTTATGACATCTTTAAGTACAATATGGACGATTAAATAAGTACATATTCATATGCTTGTATACGAATCATAGAATAATTTTACCAATCAAATGAAGCTCTTTTACTGGGATTCTGCTTAATATGTCATTGGTCATTTAATTATTATCAACTTAATTGACTAAAAAAATTGTTAGATACAAATGTTTGTTTCATATTTTACATTAATGACACTTTTAAAATACATAAATATTATTACGAACTGTATCAATATACAGGGCCTCATGTTTTTTTCTAAAGCCATTAATATAAACATTTGCTAGATGTTATAGCAATATCTGACTTCAGTTCTTTCCTGTTATACATCCTGTTCATTTCCTCACCATTGTATACACTATCAAGCTATAATGCATACCATTTAAATGACTGAGTTTGACAAAAGCATATTATTTCAATATGTGTTATTGCCTTTTATAGAAATACTACATTTATTATACTACATTTACTACATTTTTAAAATTGATTTTAAAGTTACATAATTGATTAGTTAAGAATCTAAAAAACAAGTTACAGAATTCATACTCCTTTCTTGAGTATTTTTACCAATTGCTTTACATTGTAAAATAGCTAAAGAAGCTTAAATTAATAAATAAATAAATAAATAATGGTAAAACTAGATTCTGTGTCCTGTACAACATTTGATCAGATCCACCAGAGGGCGTCGTTTATCCTCAAAAGAAACTCGTGTTCTGCTTTTTCAGTGTTTTCTTCTGTCTACATACAGGCTTGTCCCATTTCTCTCACCATTGGTTGTGAATCCACTCCAAGATAATAAACTACAGAGTTAAAACCTTAACTAAATAAATAGTGGTTACTAAAATGTGGGTTTGAGCTTTTGGAGACACTCTTGAAATCTTGAGCATATCACCTGAAAGCTATTGAACAGGCAAGAGACTAAGAAGCTACCAAAATGTCCATTTTGATGGGAATCGATCATGAGAACAGAGGCATTACATCTCTCCCTCGTTCCTCATGGATAACACTGAAGAGAGGAGGCTGTGGATAGAGACAGCAGACTGCATTTCCTCTGAGGTACAGTATGATGACACTCGCTTCTGGAGCCAGATCTCTGTGTTTGAGCCGCAGGGCTGAACATAACACCTACAGGGCAGACAAGGTCGTCCCAGGGAACATCTCATCTCAGGATTCGATAGAGAAACATCTGAGATCAGCAGCCTGAGGCTGAGAGGTCACCAGAGCTCATTCAGATGCAGGACCTCACCTCGACTCTGCATCAGACCTGCTTGTCAAAAAAGCTGATACTTTATTATTTTTATTAAATTTTAATATTTTATTTTATTAAATGAGGGTCACAATAAAGTTGTCCTGGAAACGATTTGTGCCTTCATTTAAAGTATTGAGGTATTTATTTATTTATAAATGCATTACACATAAATATTTTACTGTTTTACCCCTTGTCAGCTTAACTTAACATCCAATCTTAAAACATGACAATCCATGGTTAAATTGAATTATTACACTATTACGAGCATGATAATATAAACAGGAGAAATACATAATCAGTAAACCATTACAATATGTATTCTCTAAATTATACACACAGTATTTTCAGTATACAGAATTTTTCTGCCACTTCCAAGCTGTAATTTTGTCCACTTATAATATTTCTATAGGTTTTTATGTATTAGACAAAATAGTCTGGCCAAAAATATGTTTTCTACCATCATCTCCACCACAGAAGGATATTAACCACCTTGTCTAAGCTCTTGTTCTATCCAGACTAGCATTACCTCTCCTGGAAATTAAATTGTTGGATAAAAAGACATAAATACTAAATTCCACTGTGACAACATGCATCTTTGTAGATCTTCTAGCAATGTGATCTGTGAAGTTAAACTGATCATCAATAACAACTCCAAAGTTTGTTGCTGTTCTGGGTGTAGTTACAGTTTATGAGCCAGGCTAAATGGAGAAGTTGTGATGAAGTGTTGGGTTTTTTCCCGAGACTAGAAGCAGTTCCGTTCTTCACAAAGTTTGGCTCTTCATCCAGCAAGAAAGGCATCAGGAAAACTAAGATGCGAACAACTGCCATCAGATCATCTGGGTGGAGTGAGAGGTCAGAGTTTTGTTGTGTCAGCACTACAGAAATACATGTTTCTGAATGACAGATCCCAGTGATGACATGTAGATGGAGAAGAGAGCGGTCCCAGCACTGAGCCCTGAGGCACTCCAGTAGATAGATGATAACAGTGATGGGAAAAAGCCATGTTTCTGAATGACAGATCCCAGTGATGGCATGTAGATGTAGAAGAGAAGCGGTCTCAGCACTGAGCCCTGAGGCACTCCAGTAGGATAGATGTTGAGTCTTTAGAAACTTCACCTCTTTTCCGACACCCTGAAGGATGAGAAATGTTGTGGCGTTTGTTCATAAAGTTATATGTATTCCGACACCAAAGAGACCAGCAGCTCTACATTAATCTTGCCTTGTTGCATCTTCTTCGTCTACTTACTTCCTCTTCGTCGTCTTCTTCTATCAATGTGTGCTCGGCAAGACCTTTTTGTGTTTGAGCACCAAGTACTGTAACTTCAGCAGCTCTAAAATAGAGTCCCGACCTCCCGACCATTTTTTCTTGTTGCCGTTTCACTTATAAACATCACAAGAACAGACCATCACAACTTCCGGTTTCACGTCGACTTTAAGCAGTTGTGGCCTAATGGTTAGAGAGCCGAACTGTAACCCAAAGGTCGCAGGTTTAATTCTCAATAGGAAAATTTGGGTAGGTAACAAAAGCATCAATCTCATTGGTTGGAGATTTTTATCGGGCGCTGAAACCAAAAAATAACCAAATACAAATATGCTTTTACATCTTGCTTTTTGCGTGTCGGTGTGCATACTCACATTGGCACCATTTATTTAGTCACGAGTAGTTGAATGTCAACGATAAGATCACGCGATAATCGTCTCGGTCTGCACGAGGCTTCGGTGACCTGTGTTCATATCTGATCCTGCATGCTGGCCGTTGCGCTTCACTGTGGAAGCCGCAGCACGATTACTTATTCATAAACAGTGGTTGTTGTGCAGGGGGCCATTAAAGGACACGAACTTGAGATAGCATTGCATTACCTACTCATTTATTATGTAATGGAACCAAGGATGATCACTCTCTGCTGTAACTGCAAAAATAGATGCACTTGAGAGGCGCTAAAGTGCTGCGGTGAATGATTCAGAGACCCAGTCCGAATCTGAAAGCGGAAGCAAAACAATGATTTACAGGCTACCCTTAGATTTTATTTACTTTCTTATGATCCTGGTATTATTACTGTGTGTGATTATTGCTGTATGCTATTAAAAATAAATAAATAATAATAATATATTAATAATAATTTTATCATTATTAGTAGTTTCTTTTTCTTTTTTTAATGCCAACATGATATTTTTTTCTTTTTTTTTACTTTTTGTTATTTTAGCACTTTAGCAAATAAGTCTTAATTTTGTCTTGGTAACTAGCTGAAATAAAATAAGTAATTCACCTCATAGAGCTTCATGAGCCATTGCAAAAGTAAACATCTCCCAAACTACTGTTTTCTGACATTTAATATGATTTTATTAATTTATAATAATGATCTTGGTCTCTATTCACTGGAACACAAGTAGTTCACTGCATGAAGCTGATGTAAGTCTCGACGAGGGTTAAATGGAGAAAGCGGGATGGGGATGTATTGCTTATTTTTAAAGCAGCATTAGTCACTTGCTCTTGATCATGGAAAGAGAAAAAAAGCCCTTATGACATAATCATCCTTTAACAGTTTCCATATAGAGCGTCTGGGCTCCACATCACAGTGTCACGTCTGGATATAATCAAATCTTCTCTTTATCGGTTCTTCACACGCTCTCTCACAGGCCTTCAAACACACGTCATCTTAACTCCAGATTAAAGGTAAAAACTGTTGTTGTTTTTCATTAAATTTTACACATAAAACAAAGCAGGACGTTGTTGAGATCATGGGTCATCCTTCTCTAGGACAGGCTTTTCCTCATGGAATACATGAATCATGACTTACAGTACTAACCATGGCTTAGTGCATCTCTACATCAATAATCCACACTGAACCCACACCAGACGTCATTAAAGTGCAAGAGTCTTTTGCTGAGGATCATTCACATGTGAAAAAAACAAAACCAAAGATTTCTATTTAAAGTCCCTCTGTGTCAGTGTTATGGATGACTAAAAAATGTTCCATGAATGATGCATAAAAGAACATTTTTAGAGCATTTATAAAGACCAGATAACTGAGTGAACATTCAACTAATGTTACTGGAAGAAGGTTTGTTTATAACTTTGAGAGAACCTTTCCAGAACGTTCCCTGTCAGCTGGGTTACTCAATATGTGTTTTCCGGATGAAGCCAGAGGAAGATACTCTAATCGGGTGAGTTATATATTCTCATACACACATCATTTTGCTCTTCTCCTGAATTACACTCGAACAAGGAATCTGGCATGCAAAAGACAATTAGGGCTCATAGATTTTAAACCACTCAATCAGTCAAGTACAGTTGTAAATTTAAGCGCCTTTGTGTGTGTGTGTGTGTGTGTGTTGCTTCAAGTAAGGTGCAAATCATTATCAAGTGAATGGTTACCTTCATTAGTGGCGAGTTGTCTGAAATGCATTTGCTGTAACTGATGTGAAAGTCTTTTTCATCGAATTGCACACACACACACACACACACACACACACACACACACATGACATGGTTTCCTACAGAAAGACGGCCAAAAATAGATCCTGACCATATAGAAAACACAACACAAAATCTTAAAGTGTCAAGCGGCTTAATGGAAACTCATAACAAAGCATCACAAATCTGTCTCCTCCAAACAACACCTTCCACAACACACTTTAACACTTAGTAATGAACGTCACTTATACACAATTAGATTTAGATGTTGACTCGCAACTTTAATATTTGGAAATTAACCTCAGCGCTGTAATCTGTTATAGGTTATTGTTGTCTCATTCTATTATCATATCCAGCAGTAGTGTAATGAAAGGGTAATGACTGATTTCAAAAACTCAAACTTCAAATTTTGTGTGCATTATATTTACATGCATGTGGAAAGAGACAATTGTGTTCTTCTATTTTTTATCGTCTTTTATTGTCTCTTTTTATCCATCCATCCATTGCATCCATCCATCCATGCATCCATCCATCTATCCATCCATGCATCCATCCATCCATCCATCCATTGCTATCCATCCATCCATCGCATCCATCACATCCATCGACTATCCACTCCATCCATCCATCCATCCATCCATGCTATCCATTCATCCATCCATCCATGCATCCATTCAATCCATCCATCCATCCATCCATCCATCCATCCATCCATCCATCCATGCATCCATCCATCCATCCATCCATCCATTCATCCATCCATTCATCCATCCATTCATCCATCTATCCATCCATCCATCCATCCATCCATCCATCCATCCATCCATCCATCCATCTATTCATCCATCTATCTATCTATTTACCTACTCATCCATTCATCCATCCTATCCATCCATCCATCCATCCATCCATCCATTTGTGTGTGTGTGTGTGTGTGTGAGAGAGAGAGAGAGTGTTGTGTGTGTGTGTGTCTATTTGTGTGAGCAAACTTGCTTATTTTTGGGACAAATTTAAATCAGAGAAAATGTTGATAGTGCAAACAAACAAATGTGTGTGTTGCAGTTCTTCAGTTTATAGCAATTATAAATTTGCATTTTGTGATGTACGTTTGCATCAGAGACTCAGACAAAGACAGAAACATTTTCAAATAATATATTATTGCTCATTGCCAGAATGAAACCAATACAATAAATTAAAGCAACATTGCATGAAACTTTAAATAGACCATTAAAATGAAATATATTCTTTTACACATATATGCAAATTGTCTAGATTTACAGTTTAGTACATAGTGCTGCCGGAAGCAGCTTGTCAGTCTGTAGGTAGCCAGCCGTTCTGAGCATGCTCAGTGCACAGTAGTAGATCTGAGAGAGAATCCCAGTTTAACATACACTTCATATTTTCACTCTTTTATTACATCGTGGATAAATGCATAATACTGAATAGTGACATTATTGAATGCATCTGCCTCTCTTTACTCAATTTATAGCTAAATAGAACATTGGGCAATGACAAAAAAAATAAATGTCATCTTCAAACGAAGGTAAGAAGTCACCGTTTAAGTCCGTCAAAACCAACATAAACACACACTCGTTTCATTCTTTCAGGTTTAGTGTCTTTGTATGGTCATGCTAGAAGTATCTCCTCCTTCATTTTGAGTGTACTTGATGACATGCCAGAAATCGTCTTTGGATTGAGTGCATATCATGTAGTCTAAGCTCCTTTAAAACACTGGTATTCTTTGCTTTTTGCAAAACCAATGTGCAGCATCCCCAATACATTTCCTCAACTTCAACTCATAGCCTGAAAAAGGCGGACACACGTCAGTCCCTCTCAGATGCAAAGCTCTTTTGAACTCTGGAGTTATTGCCTTGGTGTTAGATCGTCATCTTTGTCATGATACCTCGATGATCTCCACGCTCCCGGAGAAACTGGACTGCTTTCCCAGCTTCCCAAATTCCTCGCTGCTTTGTGTTGTGTTAATGCCCTCTTCAAACTCCATCTGGCAGCTGCGCCGCTTGTACTTCGTGTCCACTTGCGATACACCGCAAACCACCGCTTTCCCTTCCTCGAGCCAGCTGTTCTGAAAGTCCTGTGTTTCGTCCTGCGGCGAACGCTTGGCTTTGAGGTGCCAGAACCGTAAGCCGTGAAAGCAGGACCGGTGCCAAAGTGCATTGGGTTCCCAGTAGACGGTGCCAAATTAGTGCCTAAGAACCAAGGGCAGTCACCCGTGGGTGTGATCGGGGTGCTGGCTTGATTCGAGCCTCTATGCGTGGTCCAATTAGCAGATGAACCCAGCGGCAAGCTGAGGAAAGTAGGCGCCTTCAAGTTGGTCTCGCGAATGGGATCCTGCGATCTTGGCCCGCAGTTTCCCTTCTTCAGATTGAGGGACAGAGTGGTGGTGGATAACCTCTCAAAGCCACCATTTTCCCACCTCTCTCTTTGTTGGATCGTTCTTGTCTTGCTAGTGCACTGCGAGTCTGACGGGTGTTGACATACTCCGTTAGACGTCTTAGGCTGTCGAGTCTGCAGAGTTTGGGGATGTTTTCAGAGTGTCTCTCTGAGTTTTGTCTCTCTGAGTAGACAGACTTGATGTCAAGGGAGAAGGAGCACTTGAGCCGTTTGTTTTGAAGGATTCGTTCGGCGGACAGGTGAAGGGAGCTGAGGTCTTTCTGCAGTGAGGTTGGCGACGGAGGCTTGATGGTGATCTCTGTGGTTTGAGGATCCCTCTGGTCGCAGTGATCGCTCTCCATCTGTCGGACATCTGCTGACTCTTCAGTGGGTTTCACTGATGACCATATGGGGTCGCAAGGCAGACTCTTCTTAATCTGCAAGCCTCTCTCGAACTCCAGAAGTTGACCCAAGAAGTTGAAATTTGGAGATATTGATGGCCGACGGTCCTTCACAAACCTACAGGAATGTCAGATGTGAAAAATTCAATTGAATGCACAATTGAATGCGACTTTGTTTGCTAAGTCTTGTTAAGAAACAATGGTAACACTTTACAATATTTTCTATGGGCATTTCTGAAATGCACTTTCTGTAAAGCTGTAATGCATTGTGAAAAGCACTATACAAATACATTTAAATTGAACAATAAGGTTCATTTGTTAACTAAGAATAAACAATACTTCAACCAACATGACATCATGACTTTTGTGTAAACATACACGCCACTTTCAAGTCAAGTGGCGTGTTATCTATACGCAGTTTGAGCTATTCGTGTGTATGCGTGTCTGTACGCGCCGTTAAATGTCTGAGCGAAACGAAGCAAAATGTAGATCTACATCTGCAGGAGCGATATTTTTTTCCTAGGATGGTAGGGGAAGACTCATAAATAGTATTAACCCCAGTGACGGGTAGGCTTAGGGATGGGGTTTAGCTAGGTCATATATTTATATATACAGTAATGTAACATTAAGTCAACGGCGTTCATAAACACGTTGAAAAGCGATTATGCATGTGATAGCACGCCAATGTAAATAGGGATTTCCATTGGCGGAAAAATGCAAATACGAATTGGCGTGTCATACACACGCCATTTCATGAGATCAGTCTGCTTTTACAGCATTTATTAATCTTAGTTCAGGTTAAAGGGATACTCTACTTTTTTGGAAATAAGCTCATTTTACAACTTCCCCCAGAGTTAAACAGTTAAGTTTTACCGTTTTCGAATCCATTCAGCCGATTTTCTGATATTTAGAAGAATATCAGTACCCAGACAGTTTCTGGTCTCATTGACTACCATAGTATATTTTTTTCCTACTATGGAACATCTAATAAGCTTTGGTTACCTGTAGGCATCATCTGAAGACAGGCCCATAGTTTTCATGATGTAGGCAATGGCAATGGTTGCAGAGCGGGATATGCCAGCCAAGCAATGGACGATGACTCTGCAGTTTGACACCTTGGCTTTGTCTGTGGACAGAGAGAAACAGCAAACTGGTCAAAAGCAGTTCCACTGTTAAACTGCACACAAAGCATGAGGCAATCTCATTTGCCCACCTCAAATGCTGACATCACTCATACCTCCCTCAAATGCTGATGCACAGATGGCTTGTGTTTAGCCAAACCTCAGGATCTAACTTCTAACTTGCCTTCTAGAACTCCAATGTCCATTCAGCAAACTTATACTGCAGTTCATCAACTGGCCACTTAGAGGCCAGCTGCCGAAGAGAGTCAATCCCATAGACCCGCATGTTAAAATTCCCAACTTTACAGCAGATAAACACATGTTTACAGCCTGGTGTAAAGAGTGTTTTCGGTCTATATTGCTAATTTTGCCCTTGACACTGTGATTGGGGTGCATTTTTTTTATAACTCGTCCGTTTAAATACTATATTAAGCCTTAAAGTTCTGCATAATCAAGGACAAGGCCAATTTAGTGACCATTAGTCTGTTGGCGATTTATCCTTTTTATGGCTTCAGAAACACTTCGGATGACGTCACACACACTACATCCATCCGTACAGTCTGGTTCTTACCAATGAACTCGTTGGTGTTGTCCAACCAAGGAAGCAGCTTCTCACAGTAGCTGTCGTTGACGGGAATGCGCATGAAGTGCTTGTCGCTGATGAAGTCAGGTTTGGGACAGGTGTTGCTGGCATTCAAAACATATGTGATACCATTCTGAGTCATCAGTTCCTGTGAAGAGATGGGAGGTTTTGCATGTTAATGCTGACAGAATAATTTTCCGTGAGTTTCCGTGAGCAGATTCCAGCTGTATCAGAGTCTGCCGTGCATGCTGGAGCTTTTGTAAATGAGAGATGTAGACAGATAACACGTCAAGAAAAAAATGTTTTGGTGGTGAGTTTCGTGTCAACTCGACAGGGCTAACATTTAAGTCAGCCCAACATCAATGAAAGTTTTTTCTGGAATGTGTTCCCTTGCCTGTTATCTAAGCAAGCGATGAGATACGATACACTTCAATCATTCGAAGGTATGCACAAACACCCTCCAGGTAAAAGAAAACTATTCCTGGTTATCTGATGATGTCTGCGCGCACAAACTTAAAGCAATTCCTGAATGCAAATTTGACATCTTCTCTTCTTCTGACCACCTTAATCAATCTCTCTTTTGTAAAGTCATAAAAACACGATTCTTTATTTTGCTATTGGGGCAAATGGGAAGGCAAAGATTTTATTTGTTGTGTTTTCTGTTTACCACAATAGAATTAATCCCAATTATGCACACACTATGGATTGTGTTAACCCTAATTTGGGTCAAATATGGATGAACCCAACCATTGGGTTAAAAATTAATCATTTAAAAATGTAACCCAATGGCTGGGTTTGTCATTTCTGACCCAAATTTGGGTTAAAACAACCCAACATGTTTAGAGTGAGTGAGGGTTTTTTTTTTTTTTTTAGGTCTACCAACCTTATTGAGGACGTCTCTCTGAGAGCCCAGGTACAGATGTGGCAGGATTTGGGTTCGGACCGATGTTGGGCACAGGTAAACAGGGCTGGGACAGGCTGAGAGGTACAATAGTGGCTGGTTTACTCTCACACAGGTCAGGGAAACAAGACGAGAACGCGGCAAAACCACCTGAAAGGGCACAGAGAAGAACAGAACTGTTTTACGACAAATAATATAATCTTATTTGATTCAGCAGACACATTTAGGGCGAACCATTATAGCAACAACCATAATATGCACACTCTAAAAAAATTGCTTTAAAAAAATGCATTTTTTAATTACATTTTTAACCCAACGTTTGGGTTTGTCCATATTTGACCCAATATTGGGTTAAAACAACCCAGCATTTTTTTAGAGTGTATTACTCCCCTATTTATACGCACAGGATAAGTCCTCATGGAAAAATTATGCTCGGAAAATTGTGTGTGGATTTTTTCCAAAATTAATGAATTTTGAATATTCTAAAGAGGTTGCATAAAACACGCCCAAATACGGGCTTTCCACACAATAATGAAATATACAGGTGAAACTCAAACAACTAGAAAAAATCATGCAAAAGTTCATTTATATCAGTAATTCAACTTAAAATGTGAAACTAATATATTATATAGACTTATTACATGCACAGTGAGATATTTCAAGCCTTTTTTTTGTTATAATTGTGATGTTTATGGCTTACAGATATGAAAACCCCAAATTCAAAATTAGAATATTGTGGAAAGGTTTTCATAAGCTGTAAGCCATAATCATCAAAATTACAACAAATAAAGGCTTGAAATATCTCACTTTGCATGTAATGAGTCTACATAATATATTAGTTTCACATTTTAAGTTGAATTACTGAAATAATGAACTTTTGCACCATATTCTAATTGTTTGAGTTTCACCTGTATTTAAGATGAAATATGAATGTATAAAAATGTGATTTTTTTTTTGGTACATGTGATTTCAGTTTTTCTTACAAATTTGAAATAAAAATAATGATTCATGATTTGTTTTTGAAAATGTTAAAGTGAATCAGACCCATTGTTTTCTCTCTCTCTCACACACACACAGAGAGTTTGCCGTAAACTCAATCACCTACAGTAAGAATGGAATAATAGTACAATGAAGGGGGTTTCCTAACATCCTAACCGATCCAGATTTACACATGAACCCCAAACACAATCTCCACAGGGGCTTACAAGCCTTTCCGGCGCAGAAGAAATATCCTGTCATTTCAATTCCTCTGAAGCCACACAAGCAGATCCAGAGCACTCGGCGTACAGTAGATGACCCTTCACCAGGATGAAGAATACACTCCCTGAACCAATGTTGACTTTTTCACTCAAGCAAACCATTCTGTAACCAACAAATATGGGTCTCCTCTCCTGCTGGGAGCAGAGAATCCCTCTTAGAAAAGGAAATGAGAAAAGCAATGGAGTGGTGAAAGCCGAGACATGCCACTTTACAAGGCAGATTGTGTGTCAGTGTCTGATTCTCTGCTTCCTGAATGATCTCATCTTCCTCACAGTGCGAACGAGGCAGGCCACAGAAACACTGACACCCAACCAGAACTCACACACACACACGCACACACTTTTATTGTGAAAAATTCCAGGTTCACACTCTAAAAATGCTGCGTTATTTAAACCCAAATTTGGATTGAATATTGACGAACTCAGTAATTGGGTTAACATCTTAAATGACATTTTTAACCCAAAGTTTGGGTTTGTCCATATTTTACCGAAAATTGGGTTAAAACAACACCAGCATTTTTAGAGTGAAAGCCAGAATGCTTTATGGACCCAGAAAGTTATAATATAGACTTGTTACAATAAACAAACAAATATAATCTGGTTGCACTTTATTTTACAGTATTTGTACTCTCCTTACGAAAATACTTAACCCAATGTTTGGGTCAAATATGGACAAACCCAAACGTTGGGTTAAAAATGTAATTTAAAAAATGTAACCCAATGGCTGGGTTTGTCCATATTCGACCCAAAATTGGGTTAAAACAACCCAGCACTTTTTAGAGATGTAGATTCGGGGTTAGTAATTACCCAGTTATTATTTTATATTATTTATATTACTATAATTCATTACTGTAATACACTTTAAAAAATGCCAGATTGTTTTAACACAATTTTGGGTCAAATATGGACAACCCAATTGGGTTACATTTTTTTCAAATTACATTTTTAATCCAACACTTCGGGTTGCTTTAACCCAAATGCGCGTAATAGCATTTTTAACCCGACATTTGGGTTTGTCCATATTTGACCCACAACTGGATTAAAACAATATAGAATTTTTTAGAGGATATATAACAGGGCTGTAAAATTTTAAATTCTAGTTTTGAATAGCTCTTCTAAATATACACTATAAAATTGCTGGGTTGTTTTAGCCCAACTTTGGGTCAAATTTGGACAAACCCAAACGTTGGGTTGAAAAAATGTAACCCAGTGAATGGGTTTGTCCATATTTGACCCAAAGTTGGGTTAAAACAACCCATCATTTTTTTAGAGTGTATCATAATAAATATAATTCCAAAGCAACTTGACAGACGGGTTCACGCTATACAAAATCACGTATGTAACACACACACAAGCCAATTTAATGACCTCCATATTTCTCTAATTAAGACTTTTTTATTTGCTTTAGCCACAGATGACCTCAAATTAACAATGTGTCTGTGTAATTCTTCAAATGAACATAAACATCACTCTGTAGCCCAGGAGTGTTTGAGTTTGAGTCTGAGTCTCTTCACACACACACATGCAAATCAAGATGAAAGAATGACCGAGTTATGAGAAACAAAATAGGCAAGTTTATTTATATAGCACATGTCATACACTATGTCAATTCAAAAAGTATAAAAGGAATCAAAAGAGTAAAAAGGTGATACTGGCAGAACTGGTGTATCGTATTTTCCAATGGTGATTACACTGAGTCTGTAAATAATGAATTATGAGCAAAATTAGCAGCAAAAGAAGCGAAATGTTTGAAGGATAAAAAGCAGATGAGCTCATAGGCATGATGTAAGAGTCTCTAAGTATACGTGTGTGAAGGTTGACCTCTCATTAAGGCATTCATCCATCAGTCTGTTCATTCACCCTGCCGTCCATCCAATTCACACACTCACTAACCCAGTTCACTCGCTCATTCACAAAAGATAAAGAGTTCTGGACTTTTCAGCATGACATCATTCAGCAAAGACATTAGATCTGCTGTGTGAGTCAAAGCAAACAGAGCCGTTTCAAAAACCCTTTCACATGAGTCACAGATGACATCATGACCCGGCGTGTCACGGAAAAAAGTGCCGTTGCTACTCGAGTTACACCGGTGTACCCTTTTGACTTCATGATAAGGGTTTAACAAGCTACCAGGAAGTAAAAAAAAATACTCACTCAGGTGAAGGTGAAGATTATATAAAAGAGCAAGCCGAGTATTCAAATCAGCACAGTGCTTTGTTTAAAAGAGCGCCTGTTCCTTTAAGGCCCAGATCAAGGCCTGCCTGTTTCCAGCTATTAAAAGCAACCGCCAAGCAGGATGACATCATTGCTCAACACGCGGGTGGCCAACAGGCCGTCTACACACACACACACACACACACACACACACACACACTTGCATAGACGTAATGGTTTTACTAACCCCTAATCCTACTTCACACACACACACCCTAAACCTACCAATCACACAACTTTCTGCATTTTTACATTTTCAAAAAAACTAATTCTGAATGATTTATAAGCTTGTTTCCTCAATTTAGGTCCACAGTGACACGACTCTCAAGGAGTGTGTGTGCATTCAGGTTTAAGTCCCCACCGGGATAGAAAAACACACACACACACACACACACACTCGAAAAGTTGTAGACTACCCTGTGCTCTGGCTGAACATGCTCTGACACGAGGTCAAACATCCAGGACTGATTATCTGCTTTATCACATCACAGCCCAGCGGTTTCCAAACTCGCCGCTCACACACACACATGTAAGAACAGACACACACTGAATCAGTGCAGACCTGGTTAGATAACATTCCTGATGCATGATGTCAGCGAGTCCCAAGTGGAGCGAACCCATCACGACATGCGGCTCGCTGGATCATGGAGTTTACTGTATACTCGAAAACATGTTGGGTTGTTTCAACTCAAATATTGGGTTAAAAATGGACAAACCCAAATGTTGGGTTAAAAATGCAATTAAAAAATGTTAAAAGTGAAAGTTGAAGTTGCGGTTAAAATTTGAAATTACCATTTTTTAACCCAACATTTGATTTTTTTTTTAAACCAAAAATTTGTGATTTATCAACTTACACTCTAAAAAATGCTGGGTTGTTTCAAATCCAAATTTGGGCCAAATATGGACAAACCCAAAATGTTGGGTTAAAAATGTAATTACACATTTTTAAGTTGAAAGTGAAAGTTGAAGTTGGGTTAAAATTTTATATTAACATTTTTTTAACCCAACATTTGATTTTTTAACCCAAAAATTGAGTGATTTATCAACTTACACTCTAAAAAATGGTGGTTTGTTTCAATCACAAATTTGGGTAATATATGGACAAACCCAAATGTTGGGTTAAAAATGCAATTAAAGATTTTTAAGTTGAAAGTTGAAGTTGGGTTAAAATTTGAAATTACCATTTGATATTTGATTTTTTGAACCCAAAAACGAGTCATTTATCAACTTAGAGGTGACTTCCACAAAAATATGTTGGTTTTACTGAACATCTGTTGAAGTGAAGTCACATTAGCACTTTATATAATGCAGATTGTGTCAAAGTAATGCAGGATTATGAATGAAATTAAGCAGTGAAACAATGGTGTCATTATTCAGCTCAAGTCAGTTCAGTGACCACAAATATTACAGCTTCTGAACTTGTGATTTAGGAAAAGCGGCACAGATCCCCCTCTGGAGATCTCAGTGATATCAGCCTCCCGAAATATCCTCACATGGAGTTTCACTGACGGGAGAACTCAAACACGCCTCAGCAAACCTCTCCCAAATCCAAACTCAAAAGGGATTCAAACCAAAGCTGTTTGAAATTAAATCACATGTGCATTATCTGCCAGAATATATATGTGTGTGTTGTGTGTAGTGTGTGAGGGCTAAACAGAGATCTGTAGTATTTGGGCCTTGCTTAGCAGGAGCTTACATAAAGCATGCTAAATGTGTTCATGGGGACGTGATACTGCAGCAAGTTCAGGCACGGGAGATTTATGGCATGACACAACGTCATATTTCAGATCTCGCAGTCATCAGGTTTCCATATTTCTGCTGTTGATGTCAGCGCGTGATAAGATTGAAGGCAATTACAATCTGCTGAAATAGTTTTGCAAATCTTCACCTGCAATGTGTTGGCCAACTCAAATAAGAAACGTGAGAGACGGAGTTGTAACAAAACGCACTTCAGCAAATAACACACTTTTTTCAAATACTGACAAATGTTAATATTAATAAAACATCAGTGAGAGACCTAAAAAAGACAAAGTTTGTCTTCTCTAATATGTAAACAAAATAGTTACATAACTCAAAACTCAATAATGTGTTATGGTTTTCTTTATATTTACAGATTTGATGTAATATTGTAGACATTTATAATGTATTTCTATTTTTTTATATATATAATATATATATATATATATATAATATATATATTGTATATATATATTGTATATATTTATATTTATATATATATATATATATATATATATATATATATATATATATATATATATATAATGTATTTCTATTTTTTTAATTTATATTATATTATTTATGATTTATGAAAATATTATTTACTGTAAATTATTTATATTTACTGTAAATATTATTTACTGTAAATTAATTATTTATATATATACTGTAAAAAATATTGTTGGTGTAATTTAAAAAAGAAACCTGGTTGCCTTAAAATGTTAAGTTCATTGAAATTGAAAAATTTAGTTAATACAATGAAGGAGATTAATTTAATCAACAGAAACTCAAAATATTATGTTATCTGAACAACATAAAAAGAAAAAATATTTGTGAATTATAAATCATGAAAATATATAATATATTCATTACAGTATATATATATATATATATATATATATATATATATATATATATATATATATATATATATATATATATATATATATATATATATATATATATATATATATATATATATATTCCTTAGGAAAGTACCTCCTGTTTGCATTCACTCACAGTTTGCTCAATGAATGGCCATTTAAATGAAGTCAAAGATTGAAACTCATGACGGCATGCAACTAAAAATCCACTGTCACCCTGAAGAAACTTGTCATCGATGTCCAACATGAAGGAGGATGAGGTCACTGATTTGCAACAACATGAACCGAACGGGAGACACACACGCACAAACTGAAAAGCACATGATGCATTTCCATTCACTCCCATAACTACACTAACAGAGTGGAAAAGTACACATTTAAGGCAGATTAAACACAAATAACCAAAAAGCTGCAAGCAAAATCTTACTGTATATCTAAATCCCAAGCACACACACTGTCCAAGCACACACACTCTCCAGCTCACCTCTCAGATCTCGCCCTTCTTTAATGCGTCTGACGCGCATCTTCAGCCTCATCTCGCTCTCGTGCATGTCTGTCAGTGGAGGAGGATCAGCAGGGCGTGCAGAACACACTCAGACCCTGCCAGGAGATCTGCACTATGCCGCCCGAGCTCGCACCGAGCACTGGATGTCAGAGGAGCTTTTTGTGTTTCAGCGGCCGCGCGCCGCGCTCTGTCCTCTCGTGCGCCTTCTCTCTTCTTGACTCTCCGAGCGAGCGCGCGCTCCTGCCCCTCTAATGTTGCGCCTCCTCTCTCTCTCTCTCTCTCTCTCTCTCTCTCTCTCTCTCTCTCTCTCTCTCTCTCTCTCTCTCTCTCTCTCTCTCTCTCTCTCTCTCTCTCTCTCTCTCTCTCTCTCTCTCTCTCTCTCCTGTTCAGGTAATAGCTCATGTGTAAGGCATGCAACCACATTCCTGACTCATCAGACAACTATGCGGCCACCGATGGGGCCAGAGCCGCGCAGAGAGGGAAGTGTGTGTGTCTGTGCGTGAGTTTGTGTGTATTAAATGTGTGTATTAAGTGTGTGCGTGTGTGTGTTTGTGAGTGTGTGTGTGTGTCAATTAACAGAAGCTGTAGTTGCTTTCGACGATCTCTCTGCTTTCTCTAGTCTTTCTCCTCTTCATTGTTTATGTAATAGGCACATTATCACTCGCATGATCTGTGTGTCCTGTCACTGGGAAGTCCATGTTGACTCACTGCACTTCACACTCGGCTCAACAAAACAACAGTTTGTCCTTGAATCAATCAGCGTTAATAACGGCATGACATCATCAATCATTACGCTGTAATCATCCACAGGCTCCTGGATATGGAATCCATTATCTGGCCACTTCTCTAAGATGCATATAGTGCTAACACTGTTAATCTGCAGCACAATTAGTATTAGTAATTAATCGTTCAAACTGATCAAATACAGTATGTGTTCAGATGCATAATGCAAAGCGCTATAAAGCACAAAGATGCAATCACATTGGTGGAATTTATGCGAAGTTCAGCAGTGCAAAAAAGGTAAATTATCAATCATTGCATACTGAAAGCATGATGGGAGAGTTTTAATAAAGGCTATTATGTGACCTTTTCTCTATGATAGATGTAAACATGCCTGGTTTCACAGGGTTTTAGATTTAGCCGTATTACGGTAGCCGTAGTTTGAGATATTAAGTAGCTTTGTGAAACAAATCTTGAGACAAAACAATGACACTGACACATTTTAAGATGTATCAGGGCAAGTCTATTGTAGTTAAAACAGCTCAAACATGCATTTGAGTCTTAGACTAGCTTAACCTGCTCTGTGGAACCGGGGACTAAAGTGTCATTTACGGAAATTACAGTTAAATTACAGTTCATCAAAGAACAACAATCCTCTCATCATTTACTCACCCTCAAGTCTGATCTTTATTTACACCCCCCCCCTCCTCAATTAATGTCAATGGGGTCCAAAGTTGTTTGGTTACCAATGTTTTTCTAAATTTCTTATTTTGTATGGCATATGTAAGAGCGAGTATCTAAATGATGACAAGAAGAATGAGAATAGAATGGAATGGAATAGAATAGAATAGTTTCCTCCGTCCACATCTCTCTGTCGGCTGCAATGCAGTGACATTTCTGAAGGTTGCACAGGTTGCCGGATAGGTAAAACCCAGAGAAAGCAAATTAGGACCCAACGGGTTCATGTACCAATTTTAATTGAGGGGCTTTTCGCTGACCGACCTGCACGTTTCACTTCGTCCAAAGTTGTGTGTGTGACTGCAGTGCTGGGAATAGTTGTGTGAGTAAGGTAGCTATTTCTGTACGGTGTGTTTCAGTGTCGAGGGAGAACATCTTTAATGTAGGAACAATGACACAGACTGCTGGATGAATGACTGCTTATTAACACAGCCCCTATAGACACACGCACACACTCACGCACACACAAACACAAACACAATATATGCTGCCCAGCAACAGAGGACAATAATATAAAACTGTCACGTGAATTGTGTTTTCTTCCTTCCAAAAGTGAATGTAGGACCCATAACCAGCACTAGATGGCAGTAGACCAACATCACACACACACACGCACGCACGCACACACACACACACACACACACACACACACACACACACACACACACACACACACACACACACACACAGTCTTCCTAGCAACTGCTGGAGTCCTGGAGAATCTGGATCTGTGTTCGGAATGAGAAACTATAGCTTACTATATTCCTCACAGTACATACTGTATTTCATATTCTAACATCTGTATTATAGTAGAATATGAAACAGAGTTTATAAGCAGAAATACACACTTGGATCTACAGGAGATGCTGATGCATTTGTGAAGCATGTGAACTATGCGCTGCCATCTTTGATTCTTTGTGAGCTAATCACATGAGTTATATAACATTATAATTACCATCCAATTATTAAACATGTGTAAATGTTACATTTAAAAAATCTCAAAATGAATATACATTTCCATTCAATATATATTATAATGCTGTAATGCCTACATTCATATTATTTGTGTTGTATTTGTATTGAATTGTATTAATTAGCCTACTTATTAAAGCAGCCACTTGGCAGCCATTTCTTCACTGATTTTCACTTTTGTTGTCGTGTGTTGTCTCTCCAGAACAGGTTATAAAACCAAATGATTTCTAAACGGTTATTTAAGTTGAAATAGTTACCAAGTGCCCCTTTAGGTTGAATATTTATTGAATATGAGAGTTCCAGCCCGATCTCATGAAAGTTCGTATCTAAAGAACGAATGTTATTTCTTGTGCGATTTATAGACCCAAAATAGTTTTTTTGCGTCTATAGGCAGTTTTCGCGTGCACTTTATGGCGTGTAATACGCACAAACTCACAACTCCCCTCCCCCTAAATCTACTCACACTGTAAAAACGAATACGACTGAATATGTTAAATCTAATCAATAAAATTGAGGCAACAGATTACAATTAATAACATTTTTTCAATAATTAAATTTAACAAATTAGAATTGAGTAGGCTAATAACAAACCACATGTATTACTTAAATGTTAACTATTTAAAAAGAGTAGAATTTACACATTTTTAAAAACAAAAAATATCGGAAAAACATCCTGACGCCAAACATGAATTAAGGACTCAAAAATTAAGAATTCTGAATTAGGAATTGGCCCAACTAAAACACACACTGATCACCATAATGGTGACTTAACAATATGGTTTTCTCCTTCAGTGATTGTGCTTGTTGTCGACAGGTGTCTTCAGTGTTGGCAATAAAAAACATATATGTTCTTAATTCATCTTTGACGTTAGTCTGTTTTCTGATATTTTTTTTAAATGTGTAAATTGTACTCATTTTTAAATGGTTAACTTTGAAATAATTCATTTTGTTAGTTATTACTCAATTTGTTAAATTGATTTAATAATATAGATTGTAATCTGTTGCTTCAATTTTATTGATTAGATTTAACATATTCAGTTGTATTCATTTTTACAGTGCAATGGGGTTTTCAGTACGTACTATATGAACGCAAAAAAAGGCAAAAAAATGGCACGAGAAATGACATTCCTGGTATAGATACGCACTTTCATGAGACTTGAGAGTTCTTGTTGAATGCAGTGCATTGCACGTGATGCACTCATACTGCACATTACAAATACAGTAACTTGGTCACTTAAATGTAGATACTGTGCAGATCTAGTTCACTCCACTGCAAACACACGGTTTCGCCTACAGCAGGAGTCTTCAGGTGGGATGATCCTCGGATGCAGGAGATGTGGAAGGGGAATAAATCACTCGTCTCTTTCTCCGTGAGATAACCTCGGTACATCTCCACACGCCCAGATGCCGCCCACCAGCTCTGATGATTTAGTCCAAAATATTCCACGGATTTAGAACAGAACGTCATAATTCCCAATACAGAGCATGCAATTTTCATAAGTCAGAAAATGATGTGTGTGTGTGTGCAACCCATCTCTCACTCCTCATAAGGCCATGACACTCGTGGTGTTTCTGCATGATATCAGCACACGGTAATGTCGCATCAGTTTCTACACTTCATCTGCATGAGCAGCGCAGGTAAACCACCGCGCGTCGACAGAACTGGTTGTTAAGACTCGGGCAAACAAGCAATCAATATGTAATTCTAGCCGCGACATGTCTCGCGTGTGTGTCCTGGCATGCCTCGACTGTGATGTAGGATCCCAGAGAAGAGGATCATCATCACACACATACACACACACACACACACATTGTTGACCCACAGAAACCCCCGACAGCTGCAGGGTCACTGACTGCAGAAGACATTTGAGAGACTGACCTGTTGGGTCACTGGAAGCGCTGGACATTTGCATGCTGGGTCAGTCAGCGCTTGATGAAGGATTTGCTCATGTTAACACTTTACATGAAGGGGTGTGCATACTACTAACAGGACACCTTCATAATCATGACATATGTTATGAATATGAAGGATGTTTATGACAACTGTCATTAAGTGTAATTCGCTCAGTTATGACATTTTTAATGCTAATACATTGTTTGAGATGTCTTTGTTATGACACCTTGACATAAACAAATACACCATAACCTGTCAGTGTCGTTGTCATGACAACTTGACATTACTAAGACAACACAACCTGTCATAAACATGACTTAGCAAATTAATGATCAAACTTAAGAAAGCACCTAGCTTTAACATTAAACTGTCAGGTGGTTGGTTTTGACATTGGCTGTCATGAGGCGTTGTATTATCAATTAAAGGGACAATCACTACTTTTTGCATGCATTGACTTCCATTTATACAGTGTGCATGTGAAAGCAGGAGACTAACAATGAAAGCTCATGCAAATTTTACAGCGATTCAAAATTCAAAGTTTGGTGACCATTTGAAGACACGCGACTAGACATACATACTATGACATACTATGACATGCACATCTCAGTAGTAATGCAGGTTTGCATGAAAATTGGAGATTTATATATAGTTTTACATTTTGCATTTATCATTATTTGTCATATGTTTCTGCAGTGCATGAAGAAATGTTGCATTGCTCAAATTCACACAACACACACAATCTTGCACAGCTTGTTCACACAGTTCTTTAAAGTGTATTTTAGGACTTCTGAAACACACAGAGACGTGTTACACACACACTGCCCTACATTAACACACAGAATGGAGATCTGTGCACAATCATTCATGCCGGACGCAAATATGCCAAATACGGCTCCTGTCACAGAGAAGATCTCGTTTATTTATTGGGTCATCTTGAAAAGCATTCCCAAATGTAAATTTGCTTCAAACAAATGACAACTTTTGAATCACGCTGTTTAGAAAGCGCTCATCACTCTTTTCATGTGTTCGTGAAGATGAATCTGTGCATGTGTGTGTAGCGCCCCGTTACTTGGAGAAATAAACACATGAGCCAGATCAAGACTGCATTCCTCCATCAGGAACTATGCACTCCAGATTTCTGACGCAATGGAAAAAATGAAAGGAAAAATAAATCACAATATGTCTCAGTCAGAGGAAATGTGTGTTGTGGATATGGAAACTTCAGCTCAGAGAGATAGAGAGAGAGAGAGAAAGAGAGAGAGCTTTATTTTCTGCAGTGGGCTTAATTTTGTTGGAAATGTTAAACACAATTACATTAAACTACAACACAACAGAAATACAGGGATAGTTGCACTTCTTTTCAACAGGAAAGTAGTTTGAAAATGCATAACGTATTTACTAGAACTTAAATTCAACGTGAAATCTTGTTTTTTTATATATTTATGTTTATTCTAAATGTTTTATCGCTCCACATCGTTATTGTTTTAAATTCATATTCCTGGTAATCTTGACTCAGAATAACGAGCCCGATCTCATGAAATGTATTTATAGCACGAATGTCATTTCTCGTGCCATTTATACGCCAAAAACAGTTTTTGCGTGTATATGGTATGCATTTTCGCGTGCTTATGATACTTTTTGGCATGTAATACGTATGAACACCTCACCCCTCTCCCCCTAAACCTACCCCAGGGTTTTTTCAGTGCGTAGCATATACACACAAAAAAAACATTTTTGGCGCATAAATGCCATGAGAAATTACATTCGGGAATAGAAATGCATTTTCATGAGACTGTGTTGAAATAAGGGACGGGGCTATAACCTGTCACTCACATGAGATCAGCCAATAGCAAACCACAACCAGCCAATCACTTCCTCCCGGACACACTCAAGCCCCTCCCACATTTGTTCTAGTGCCAGAAGCGTTTCACTCTAGCCTTGGATGCCAGCCTGAACTCCGCCCACAACATTTTTTGTTTGGAAAGTTTGGTCTGGACTCGATCCATCAAGGAATAATTATGATCAGTCAAAAAATGTTCGAGCCAATCAAATTGCCAGGGCGGGCTTTATACGATGATGGACAGATGATCTGCAGGGACGTAATCATCACGTTATCAAAGAGCGCTCAGCTGGAGAATTGAGATGTATAGATTCAGCTGTCGCGTCTGTTGTACATTGAATTGACAGCGCATTAATTTTAATAGACTAACAGAAAACTGCAATCAAGGCATTTGTCGATCTGAAAGATATTTTTGCCGTCCTTCCTACATGATTCGGCAAAAGTGTAGCTTCATCAGCTGACTCTGACTGATGGGACGTAATGAAAAGCCTGCGGTCGTTGTGGTTTATTTGGTTGCACTCATGAAGGACCAAGTAAAAGAAGCAACACTCGTTAATTTACTTCTAAAATAAGTAAGTTCTTTAGACAACTGTCATATGCAAAGTAGTTGACTCACTGAGTTGCTCTGATTGGTTGTAGGTCTACCGACTATCCAATTGAGTGCAGAGGTTTTTTTTCCTGGTTCGGTTTAAACACGCCTCATAATCAAAGCCCTACGGAGCAGTTTCAGACTCACATTCTCACTAGAATATGAGTATGACGAACACTTGAATATACGGCATAAAAGAGAAGAAAATATTGCAACTTCTGTTTCATGTTGACTTTTCATCTAAAACATTTAAACGCATGATCTATTGTTTGATTTTCCAGTTTTACACGACTCTTTTGTGATCATCTCTGTTGAGTTTCAACTGTGTTTTTAACTTTGGTTGCTTAGTACTGCATTGTGTTTTGTGCAAGATTGCTCTACACTTGTTTTGGTTTCTAAAAGCATCATCATCCAACATATATAATAAATGATGCACAGGCACAATAGATCTGCAGGACTTTGTCCCAGAGGTCTCTTATTTTTACATTTCTCAAACTAACGCTAAACATGCACATGAACAACATGACTAAGTGGATCTCGTTTAGTTTTCTCAGAACCTCTGCATGAGGTAAGAGCACAATGCATAAATAAAAGAAGGCACATTAATTAATAAATACTTAAAAAACTAGACAACATTTTGCCATTCTTGTACATGTTTATCTCTCGTTCACAGCAGAACACATAATACATAATTCAAGGAACGAGGCCTAATTAACAGAGCATTAAACTGAATTTAAATTTCATACAGTATTACAACGGTTAGCTAACTTTTCATCAATAGCTCAGTTTTTTAAAGCATTGTCTGCATCGTTGACGCTTCACTGGCTCTCCTGTAAACTCGGGTTGTTATCTTCTGCCTGGGATAGATGTGTGTGTGTGTGTGTGTGACTTCACCGCTCCTCGCAGCTGTCGAGCGATTCTCGACTCCTTTTCCAGCCGGGATGATAGCAGTGTTTGTGTTGCCCGGTGACCGCCTGATTAAAACACGGGGCGAAGAGGATGCCATGCGAGCGTCGTGAATGTCAACAGATGCGCTTCTATTTCAGGACCGGGAGAGACACAGATAAATCAAGTTTCACTTACACATGTCTCGACTGTTCAACACCTTACAGGGCTTAACCAATCAGATGAACACACCTGGTGCGCGTATACAGGCTCACTTCGCGAATTAGCCCGTTATACTGGCATTTGCATTTCTTGAAGCATATTTCACATTTGGCTAAGCCACCGCCCCCTTAGTTACTGTTGCTACGTCCGTCAAACTTCATCTGGGCTCTGGTTTGGTATCAACATGGCTGATGCTGTGACAGCTCTTCCGGCTGAAATGTTATCAAACTTTTATAAAGCAGCAAATAAAGTGTCCGATAGAAGTTGGCAAAAGGGGCTGCATATGCATTCGAAGGCTATATTCAAGACATAACGCAAGAGACAACAAGGCATCCAAATCAGCGGCAAAAGCATAACGTTATTGGTCAAAAAATTAACCACCACATATCCTACTAATCGAGACGGAGGCTGGACTAACTCTATCAGGGAGTGTTCACTGTTCATGCAAAGCTGGGTAGGTCTTTAGTCACTTCTATAATCGTTATTACAAAGCAAATGGACTACACGAGTATAACGTTGTATTTATTAGCAACTCTATGCAGTTTTTTTTACCTTAACTGAGTTATTGCAAAGGTTATATGACTATTTTTGGGTTGAATGTTGCGCGTCTCGCATATAGGATGCACACGACTGATCTGTCCGTTAAAGATGACGGAAGTAGTATGTCCCAAAGCTTGCCTAATCTTTTACTACACACTCAAAAGTTTGTACTTTTTCTTCACAAAAAGAGTACATACTTTACGCGTAGTATAAGAAGGCGGAATGTGACGCAGCATCACACTTTATTTTTGGTCTGTTGAAAGTACTTGTTGATTCTTTTAAACTTTTAAATTTCATTTTAACGTTGGGTGGTTGAAGGGTGAGTCGATTAATGTCATCTCATTGTGACACTTTATTAACGTATTTTGTTCATAGAGCGAGCCTTTCACTGGTTGTGTACAGCTTAGCGGAAGTTACACTCATAATTCATCCAAAGCGTCATGGGGCGCAGGAATAAGGTGGATAGAAAAATGACTCAGACCTGTAGTTTTCTGGAAACTCCACGGGATGTTTGCCTCTGAAGGAGAAGCCCGATCTGGCAGCGTTTGCCCCGTTCTGGCCGGCTACCAGTATTCTGGAGACCGCAAGCTGTTCGTCAGAAAAAACTGCCTTATTACACCGCACCACATGCTATGCTGTCAATCAGGAAATGTCACAAAGCTTGGTCAGCATGTGTCCGTTTTAAAGATGCAATCAATCTCAGACTCAGAGTCCCACAAGAGTTCATTACCAGCAAAACACATTTCATTGCCAGCACTTACTGCTACACGCATTATTGATGTCCAGTTGATAAATTAAACACTGAAACCATGTGGACTAGAAAAAAATCACCTCCGTTCAAACATTTCATGAGTTAGAGATCAAATGTGGGCAGGGCTTGATTGTGTCCATGAGGAATTGATTGGCTGGTTAGATGTTCGTGGTTTGCTATTGGCTGATCTCAAGTGAGTGACAGGTTGCTCCGCCCTCATCCTCAGAGAAGAGATGTTGCTGTTATTCTGACTCAAGATTATTCATTTAACACTGCAATATTCCATACAAAAATAGAATTGTCCATTTTGATTTCATGGTGACTTTCAGGAGAAATCAAAGACAAAGTGAATACGATCTTGAGAGCTCATACACCTGGGCTGAAGAAATGCTGAGAAAGTTTGCTAAGAGCTGATTGGTCCACGTTCAGTTTGTAACCTCTCCTGTGAGCATCACCTGACCCGGGCCAGGTTAGCCATGGAGCGTTAGTTACTATGGCGACTAACACGCTAAAAGCCAAAGCACTTTCATAGCTCAAACTAAACTGAAACGCATCTGGCTAGCCACTAAACACGGCTTTCCGGAGCAATAAAGTGAGATAAAAATCGAGCAATATAATGCTGTAATGCAATGCAATCGACAAACAAACAAACAAAAAAACATTATATTTGGGTTCCCAAAAAACAACCCGACGGAAACAGGAACATTCTGGGAAGATCCTGTAGTTGTTTTTGGTGCCGTCAGTCGCTAGACTTGAATGATTCAGAATCCTCCATTCTCTCGCTCACACACACATATAAATGCCTGTACGTATATTTGACTTTCATCTGAAACTCATCAGCGAGGGATGGTGAACGACAGAAGAAGAAGGAATCCACAGAGATCACGCCACAGCATCTGCAGAAGGATTGTTCTTGAAAAGATCTGTTCACATGGGAACAATGTGAGAAAGTTGAAGAGTTTGCTTTTGACTTTCTTTAAGTTGAAGTCGTATTTTCAATGTTAAACAGGACCTTTTAACAAGCCTTTGGTACAGCTTTAACTTTTAGTGTGTAATGTTGAGCATGAACAAGGTCTCAAAGTCCCTCCAGCAGGAGTTCTTCTCTATATCAGTGTCAGTGTTTCTGAACTCCTGAAACGCCTCTATTGTAGTCTTGAGTTCCGGGAACAAATGTCACAGTATTCCTCATTATAATAATTCGTATGCAAAATAAAGGGGCGGGCCTGGTCAAGTTAGTTAGTAGTGTGTTTTAGGATTTATTGAGTCCACATGTCATGCAAACTAGAAACTCTGCTTCTGTCGCTCACACACACAACTCTGCGACGCTGTTGTGTCAAAGACTTCGATGGACTATGATGATAACGACAGAACTTGCAAACATACGGCTCACGATGCTTTCGGGAAATGGAGCTACAATTTGGGAAAACCCTGAAACAGAACCTCAATCCAAACCTAAGGTAAGACTGCTAAATGAAGAGATTCTTTTAGTGTAGACAAAGCATTAATCCTTTAGCAAACTCATTAGCGGCATGAGCGTTCAGCATTAATGTGTGTTTGCTCCAGTTGGCTCGACGCCCTCAGTTACGTGTTCCTCTGAAGTGTGTGCCAGCCTCGGCGACTGAGGCTATAATGAAGCAAACGATGGATAAATGGGCCAACGCTGACAGAGGAGAACATGGACACGGTTCTGCAGGGTTAGTGGAAGAACTGAGGCACAGTTTAACGGTTCGGGGAGGAAAGAGGAACTGCGGCCTTGAGGAAGTGACATCGTGGCCCAGTTTCTGTGTGTGTCTGAGCGCTTCTGTGAGGCTCCAGGATACTGTGAACAACACAAACCAGTGACGCTGAGAGGCTGGAGTATGAGCCGGACACTTACTGAGGCAATGCCACTTATTTTATAGTGAAGAGTCCATACCAAGTGTTTTTGAGGTTTTAGGGGAACTTTTTATGCATATACTTAAGCTCCACCAATGCAAAACCCCATGATTCAGTTTGCATTCATTTAACTTTGTTGTTTATTTTTTTTTAATCCTAAAACTTAAAAAATAAATAAATAAATAAATAAAAATGACAAAATAAATGATAACAATTAAATAATAAATAAATAAAATAATAATAAAAAATAAATAAGTACATAAAAATAATAAATAAATAAAAGAAAATAATAATAATAATAATACAAAATAGATAAAAATGAATGCAATCCCAGACTTTTGGACCATATTCTGTACATGTATAAGCTCAAGTGTAATTTTCACTTCTTTTACTTTTTTTTAAATGTTCATTTGTGACTTTTTCCCAAATGATATGAGGTCACATAAACTCTAATGTATAATACTTGAAGCACATGAAAAAACAAAAAAACAAAACAAAATAAGTGAAGACAAGATGTTTAGACTGGTTTAAGATTAAGTGTTATTGTTTTATTTTTTTCTCTCATGCGACACAAAGTTAAATAATGCAAAAACATTTTTCATTGATTTAACCCTGCTGTTTCAGCCCGTTCTCAAGGCATCTTATACTGACGCTTTTGACATTGCGTCTACATCCGACGCACAAGGCACCCTTTAGCATCAATATGAGACGCAGATAAATATGGAGCCTCCTAGTGGTCTAACCCTAACCCTACACCTGACCTAAACCTACCCATGACTGAAGCGTGTTATATTGACACTAAAGGGTGCCATGAGCGTTGGATGTTAACGCATTGTCAAAACTGTTACTATATGATGAGATGGGATGAGAATGCATTGGCTGTTTATATGTATTTATTTGGAAAATGTTAAAACTGTTTACAGAATAAATAATTAAATGTATGCATAAATAAACCCATATAAAGTATGTAAATACATTAATATGTACATAAATAAATGCATTTTTGATTTGTGCCTAAACTGTTATTGCCTATACATGATTTTTTTTTTTTTTTTTTTTTTTTTTTTTTTTTTTAATGAGAAAATGCTGTTTAGACTAGTTTTAGATGAAGTGATGAGTATTTCTTGGTACTGCTTGGTATTTCAGCTTGACCCAAATATAAGAGGGAATACTTATTTTTGCATCGCAACAGAAGCATCCTCCATTAGTTCTCTAAATGCTGAGTGTGCTCTGTGTCTGTAGTGTAAGACTGCAGTGCTCATGCCCTCTGCTGTCTGAGATCTGCCACTGCAACACACAGCAGGAATAAACACACCGGAGCACAGATCATCTTCTGGCCGATTAAGGTCAAACCCTGTTCGCATGTGTGGAGAAAGAGACGGCAGGTTTCAGCCGAAACACACTCATCTGATCATCTGTGATCAACTCATCAGTTCCCATCCTATCCAACAGGATCCCTGTGGCCTTCCCACAATCCCACGCAGCTCACACAGCTCACTCTCTCATGTGTCTCCATGTCAGCCCTCCCTCGCTCTTCCCACTTTCCTTGTCACGTCCCCCGCTTTCATTTTTATCGCTGTCACTTTCCCTCTCTCGGATTCCCATCATTTTCTCTGTTGCTATTACCCATTGTGTCTTACAATTTCTCTCTCTTTTACCCTTCTGTCATTCCCTCTGTATACTGGGAGAGTTTTCTCAACAGATGACACACACATACACACACACAGCTTGTCGAAGGAAGCTTTACAGAGTCAAGCTGTGCAGAAAAGGAAGAAATAAGACAAAAAAGAAAACAAGATAAAGTGAATTGAAAGCCATCAGGTTTTGTGATGATTTTAAAAATATATAGAAGTAAGAACAGACAAGATAATAGAAGTCAGTTTAGATTAAAGTGCAAACAAAAAAAATGCATTTATAATTTATATAATAAATAAAAAATGCATATATAATTTATCATACAAATTAAATAATTGCATACTAAATAAACAATTGAATAAAATTTCAGACCAAAAAAAACAAATAAATGCATTAACCACATGCACACATTGCAAATGCATAGATAGCTTAATGCATCATAAATAAATAAATAATTAAATGGTAATAAATAAATGGATATATAGCTAAATGTATAATAAACAAACAAACAAGTAAACAAACAAACAAACAAACAAACAAATAAATAATTAAATAAATAAATAAATAGCTAAATACATCATACATAAATAAATAATTAAATAGTAATAAATAAATGCATAGATGGCTAAATGCATGCATTATAAACAAACAAACAAATAAATTAATTAATAAGTCTTAATGTCAACAATAAAAACCCATTCCATTGAATTAAAATATACAGTTATAGAGAAAGTGTATAAGTATTAAAAGCTTAGATCTTCCAAAATCCACTCTTTCTGGTGTATAAATTAAAAGTGATTATGTGCTAACCAAAAATATTTGCATTCAATATGAATATAATTATATTAAAATAAATAAATAAATTAAATGGATAAATAAATGGATAAATAAATGCATGCATTTTAAATAATGCTCTATAAATAAATAAATAAATAAATAGACAAATAAATGCATAGATAACATTATATTCAAATAAATAATAACTGAATCCATAGATATCTGAATGCAGAGTAAATAAATAAATGATATGCACACTATAAATATATAAAAATCCATTCCAAAATCCAAATCCATCCATCCATCTCTTTGAAGAATGTCCCCTAAAAAAGTTGTAATGTAAAATCATGTTATATTATTATGAATCATATTGATACTGTTTTATAAAAGAAGCAAGGCACTTATAAAAGGCAGTAATGTTTTCAGGCACAAGTTCTCCAGCGCTCACTGCCTGATGTCCTCACACACACAGATCTGATGATGGGTTCTGTGATTTCTCTGATGTGAAGTGTGTTTAGGTCTCGGTACGGTTCTACCGTTCTACATGATCTGATGAAACACCCAAAGTCTGTGTGTCTCATCTAAACCCCCGGCGTGAAGCTCAGGCCTCGTGATCCGGCCTCATCCGCAGGATCCCGTGTCGAAGAACCCGCCTCAAAGTTAAAACAAAGGGACAGAATGTTTGAGTCATGCAAAGAGCCGGATATACGTGACATCTCGTGAGCGCCGGAAGCGCATAAAAGCCTTAATCAACAAGTAATGTCAGGAGCGGGTCGTAAAGGTCACGCATTCATCAGGAACAGGCCTGCTGGTCTGAGCTGTCAGAGAGCTTCTGCTCACGGGAATATCCTCACACACACACACACACACACACACACACTCAACCTTATTATATCCAGCATTCTCTGACATTTCCCTGTATCTTTCTCCAGCGTGTCCCTGAGCCGTCGGTACGAGACGTCTTACATCAGGCCATGATAGATGCTGGCCAGTGCATGCGCTCATGGATTCAGATCATATTCTTGCTTTAAAACTGGTGCGTTGAGGAGTTATTGTTTTCCAAGGAATAAAAAATGATCATGATTTTGACGGTAAAACACTGTAAAAATGCTACAGTTGTTTAACAGAAAGTTTCCTTACTATATAAGATAAATTACTGTGATGTATAATGGTACATTTACTGTAATTTTACTGTAAAATACAAAAATAATAGTTTTTGGAAGTGAAAAAGAACATTGTATAATTTACAGTGAATTGACATTTTTTAATAACTGTTTCTTCATAATTTTCTTAGTTTTGTTTCTAATCATGTACATTAGGGTTTTATGTTACATTTAATGTTGTTAAATTAATGCTTATTGCATTTTTTTATATTTCAACATGTTACCATGATGGTGTTTGTGTGAATGTGCAGCTTCTAGATATTGGTTAGTATTATCTTGGATGTGTAAGAGTTGCTTATGATGAGCTGTGATTGATCATGTGACTCTCATCACTGCTGTGATTGATGGCTGTCACTTTATTTCAATGGAACAAAACAGATATTAAAACTTTATATCAGTTAATGATATATATATATATATATATATATATATATTAAGTAATTTTATATATATTAAGTAATATTATTAAGTAATATTAAGTAATGTGCTTATTGGTTTCATTAATCCTGATTAATAAGTTATAATAATTCCAGTGTTTAGCTTTTGTGTAAAAATACAAAACAAAACACTGACATACATTCAGATGCTGGTCAATTATAAAGGATATAGATTTTAACTGCAAATCTGAGCTGTGTTTTAATACAAACTTATTGTGTGTGTTTTCACGGGGTAGATATTCATTTGAAGATGTGACAGAAGTGTAAGAAATGTTAATGTACTATAAATATGTTTAGTATTTATATTTATTAAAAAAATGTTTTACAATGTATTGCTTGTAGTACTTCTGGTTAAAACAACACATTCTCACCCCAACTCGTCACCTTTGACCAAGCTTCAATATCTGACGCTTTGGTGCGCCCTTTGGCGTCAGTTCATGACGCGATCCTACAGCGTCATCTGAACTGACGCTTTCCTTTAGCGTCAGTTGGATGACGCGGTTAGGTTTAGGTCTGGGGTAGGGTAGGGTTACACGCGATCCTAGGGCGTCATGGACTGACGCTAGAGGGCGCCCCAAAGCGTCAGATATTGAAGCTTGGTCAAATGCTTCCCAAGGCGTCAGTTAGGGTTAAAACTATGATTTACCATTAAATAGATAAATAATAATAAAAATCATAATTTTGAGAAAAGAAATCTAAAAAAATACTAATACTGTTTTAATACATTGGCATTTTGTGTTTTAATGGATCAAACTTTCCTACGAAGACACCATTAGAGTGTATGATAGTATTGTTGTTGTTGTTATTATTATAAATAGAAAAATTGTGGAAAAAAATATAGTTTTATAGTGTTTAAAGCACATGTTGTCTCTATAGTCTATAGTGTGACAACATGCCCCGCGAAAGGGAAAACATACACACCAGAAACTGTTCAACTATCCCTGATATTGTTCTGTGATCTGTCCTGAATTCTCAAATCTAAAACCTGAAACAAATCTGTAAATTATTCTGTTAAGTCACACTTGCGACCAGCCGTCACACATCAACACATGGATATGAACACACACAGTTCTCAGGGCGGTGTGTGTGTGTGCTGTCTTCTTGTTTGTGCGTCTGCTGTGTGTAATGTGTGTAATAGGTGTGTGTTCTTCGACTCCAGGCTGAATCTCTGATGTTTAACTGGGAAAGTTCAAATGCATGAACACAGGATGGAGGCTCTGAAGTTTTGTAGTCATATCATATCATATCCATAAAATCTGACCAGCAGAACATGTCCTCACAAAACACACACATTCAGGCTATTTAACAGCACAATGTGTTTGACAAAACACTCTCAAAATATCTGTTTACCATGAGGAACAAATGTGCTGTTCTCTCGGTCTCTTCCTCTCCTGCAAGACATGAGATGATTATTAATATGACATAATTCACAATAGCTGTGGGCAATGTTGACTGTGAAATCTGTTAATTCATTTAAATGCTTTTTTTGTTCCTGTTAAACTCAGCAAAGAAGGATGTGTTTTCTAGCACACAGTACATTTCGATATATCTGCTAAATTCATGCACAAAAACAACACACACACTGTAAAAACAACTGCGCTTTTACCTAATCAAAAAAATTGTGGAAACAGATTACAAGCAATATTATGAATTGAAATTATAAATAGAATTAAGTACTAATTAATCAAATAAATTCCTTAAAAGTGAAGCATTTAAAATGAGTACCCCCCCCAAAAAAAAAAATAAAAAATAAAAAATAAAAAAATAAATAATAAAAAAGTACATTTAAGTCACCATTATGGTGATCAGTGTTTGTTTTAAATGAAGGTTTTCTCCTTCAGTGATTCTGCTTTTTGACATCAGGTGTCTTCAATGTTGGCAATATAAAATAAAGATAATATAAATAATTAATCTTTAACGTCTTTTATTCAGATTTATTTTTGTGGTGTAAACTTTACTCATTTTTAAATGGTTAACTTTTAAGGAATAATTTGATTAATTGTTACTAAATTCTAATTTGTTCAATTTAATTAATAATATTGCTTGTAATCTGTTGCCACAATTCTAGTGATTAGATAAAGCATATTCATTTTTACAGTACACACACACACACACACACACACACACACACCAAACACACAGAATGACGATTCTCCCATCAAGAAAACGCTGATTGTTGTTCCAGCCAGCTGATGGCAGCCATACTCTTTGCTGTAAGCTTTAAAGAACACACACACACACACACACAAACACACACACACAGAGAGTTGTGTTCATCTCACAATATTGATAGACAAGTGTTATTTCCAATGATCCCTAAAGACACAGCTAAATGCTAAATTTATTTAATACTGTGATGAATGATGACATGTTCTTGTGATTTTGTTTAATTGGTAATAATTTGAGTTGAGAGATGCATCTGCATCCAGGCGGTTAAAACGAGTGGAAATGCTATAAATAATGCAGAAATAGAAATACGCAGAGGTCTCTTCCACCCTCTTTTAGCAATTAACCAATCCGTCAACACTGTCGATTACACAGATGAAGCCCTTTGGGTTTAATGTAACTTCTGAAGGAAAAATCAATTAAGACCTGACAGGGTTTAATCACAGTGTCATCGGGTGTTTTGCATCACATTTAATGGTGTTTTTGGCCAGGTTTGAAGGCAGATACGATAAATTAGAGAGCATTTGAGAGCGCTTGTGTAGAAAATCACCAGTTGCTTTGGGATCATTGTGTCGAGAGGACGAGGAGCTCCAGTCATTCTGATGCCAGACGGCTGGGATTATTTATTTATTCATTAATGTGTGACATGGAAGATGTAAATATCATGGTGAACAGCTGCCGGCTTTCAGAGGGAGGGAAATTGGGCGCGAGTTGTCCTTGTCTGTGTGTGAGGGAAGACGTGACATAAAAGCTGTATTTGTGTTTAATTTAACCCAGAAGGCTCTGCAGATTTACTCGTCTCAGGAATATTTGCCCAGCTTTGCATGCACTTCTGTTCCCATTAAACTCAGTCCAAATAATTATGGCAAGAACTTTCATGGCATTAAATGTTTATCAGGAGTGCTGTGTACTCGAGTCAGATCTAGTCCAGGGTTTACAACACAGAATACGTCCCTTTCCTCGTCTCTGTCCCTGTTGAAAGCCCTTATGTACAATGCATTATAAAAATATACTGTATAGTAATGCAGAAATTGAACTGCACCTTATAATGCATTATTGAACCTTTAAAAAAGTTATGCATTAAAACTATGCCAAAATTCAGGATCTACAAATGCATTTTAACTTTGGATACAGTATTTATGAAAAGTTATAATGTATTATTGTAAATAATTTTATGCATAAGGGATTTCAGTAAAGTGTTCCCAACAATTTGAATTGGTCTTTAAAAATACTTTGAAATGAGAAATGAGTGAAATATTAGTTTCAGAAATGACAGGTATATGTAATTTACAGTTGTTTATTTATGTTTTAATACTTTTGGTTCCCTATAAATCTGCATAATTCAACTATGTCATTAATATAAATAATACAATAATGCTTACGTCTTGATTTTTTTTTTAATATTATTGGTGTTTTTTGAAAACACAAAATTGAGTTTAATAACTTTCAAAGTCAAAGTTCAAATTACTTTTATTTATTTATTTATTTGCATGGACATTTTTCATAAAAAAAGATTTGATTTTACAAATTATTATACTGTGAGACCAAAAGTATTTTATAGGTTACTATAAGTATAATTCTATTGTAAAACTTTTATTGACATTGTTAACATGAATTAATTAGATTGGTTAACCATTAGATAACCACTAAAAATGAAGTTAGTAAATGTTAATTACAACATTTACCATTACATTATTAAATTACATATCTGTTAATATTATTTAATGAGCAAACTAATAGTAACAAAAATGAATGTATACTGACATTTTTTATACAAGTAAAAAAATGTAATACTTCAATGTCAATGCACTAATTAACTAGCTAAGGTGTTACCAATTGTATTATATATACAGTATAAATTATACATATTTATAAAAATGAAATGATAAAGCAGTTTTAATGGGAGAAAATTCTAACTTAAACTTTAACTTTTTGTTAATCCTTTTTTTCATTATTTATTTTGTATTTTTTTTATCATGTCCCAGGTGTTAGTTTGAGCCTCAGTATTGAGGAAACCCACTTAAAGTCTCCTTCCATCAGCTTCAGTCTTCACATAATCCTGAATACTGAGCACTACATCTCTCGTCTCCCTCAAACTCACACACACCCGGTCGGACGAGAGCCCTCGGGACAGTGAAGGGCCCTAGAAAGTCAACACGGCTGGTGAGGTCCCCTCGGTTGTGCTGAGGCGTCACACCTGTGGACACTCGTGTGTGTGGCTCGAGATGCTGAAGTCAAAGACACTGTCAGGCCTTCAGGGAGGAACGGGAGTGTGTTCTTGACGAAAGCGTCCTCGTTCGACATGGTGTTTGAGGTCTGAGTTGTGGAGAGAGTGCAGGTTGCCACCATCTGACTGTGATTTACAGCGACCCGGACTGAACCCTGCATTTAAAACCAGACAGGCCTCAAGAGGAAAGGGTGAAGAGTAGCATCTCTGCTACATTACTCGACAGAACCACAAAACAAACAATTCACATGACATTAGAAGAATGGGATAACACTGCGCATGTGGAATAATGTGTCACATGATCCTTCAGAAATCACTCTAATATGTTGATTGGTTTTCATTTAATATTATCATCAAATGTTTGTCATATTTGTGTGGATAAACTACCATTCAAATAGTCTGGTAATAAAGGCAATACTTTAATACAACAAGGATGCATTAAATTGATCTAAAAGTTACGGTAAAGACTTTCTCTTGATAATATAAATGCACCCTGATTATAAGATTAAGATTATTATGAAATTTTTAAACAATCAGAATTATTGCAGACTTTTGACCGAAAGTGTATTTTTACTTCCTGGAAGTCGAATCTTAATAATCTGAAGGGTCGTGACAAAGCCTTAAGGCCATTGCACAATGAGTCTGAAATTTTCGTATGCGTCTTTTTTCGAATTCGTGATTCGGTGGCTCTGAATTGTCAAAACACCAATCAAACTGCTTGCTACTGATGCGAAAACGCAGAAAATCAAAACCCTATTTGATGTTTATTTTTATGACGTACGAAAGTTTTGGAGGCAGTGTGCAAGTGTCATTGACATAACGTGAGGTCGCATTTATTTTTATTTTTTAACGTGCGAAATATTTTGAACACGATTTTCAGACTCAATGCAAGGGCTTTAGGGCTTTAGGCTTCTGTAAAGAGTCTTTCTGGCTAAACAATTTCCCCAAAAGAATAAAAACTCAAAGAAGAAAAGTAATATGTTAATATGATATGTCACACCCATAGATTGTAAAAAACAAAATATGGACATAGTCACCTGTGTGTTTCTGAAAAGCATTTTTGAAGGCCAAAGTGGGCGTAGCCGACTGTCGCCATCTTGGCTCGGTGCGTCAATCCCGTATAAAGGCCAATTTATACTTATGCGCCAGAGGACGCCGCAGTGTACGACGTTGGCTACGCACATAGGCGACGCCGTTGTGAGCATTTATACTTCTGCGTTCAGGTCTTGGTTGCTCTGCAGTACTGCTCCGAAACGCTAGTTGGCGGCGGAGGGTTTTAATGTTCCACTGTTTAGATTCCTCGAGTTGCGGCTAGGTTTACTACAAGCCTGAAAGAGAGTGGATCATGTTGGAGTTGGAGCTTATTGAGGTGGAAAAACAGTTCATTTTAGTGAAATTACTAAAACTGAAAGGCAGAAATGAGAGAAGACGTCAGAGGAGATGGTACGTGTGGAAATGCGTGAGAAGGTACGTGCGGAAATGCGTATGAGGAAATGCGATGCTACCAAGCCGACCAATCACCGATCTTGCGGTCCATGTCGCCGCGACATGTAGTTTACATTTTTGAGGAGGTGCGCGTCAGGCTACGGTGAAGGGTACACGGTATGGGACATGTCTGTGCGTATGCTACGCCGTACCTACTGCGCGCACCCTACGCAGAAGTATAAATTGGCCTTAAATGAATGTAGGCAAAGACACGGATTAGCTGAGGTGACGCTAACAGACAGCAGACTAGTGACATCAGCAGCAATCAACCTGTCACTCAAGTGGCCACGCCCTTAATTACACTCTAAAAAATGCTGGGTTGTTTTAACCCAATTTTGGGTCAAATATGGACAAACCCAAATGTTGGGTTAAAAATGTAATGTAAAAATTTAACCCAACGGCTGGGTTAGTCCATATTTGACCCAAAGTTGGGTTAAAACAACCCAGCATTTTTTTAGAGTGTATGCAGAACCTTAAGGCTTAATATAATTAAACGAATGAGTTGTAAAAATATTCACCCCCCTATACAGTCGTCATATAGGGCAAAATTAGCACTATAGACCAAAACCACTTTTTGCACCAGGCTGTAAACGTGTTTATTTGCTGTAAAGTTGGCCATTTAAACATGCGGGTCTATGGGATTGACTCTATTTTGGAGCCGGCCTCTAGTGGCCAAAGGAGGAACTGCAGTTTAACTCACTCCACTATTGGATTCAAGAGAGACTGGGAGCTTGACACACGCATAAACAATGTTAACATATTTAGCCTTACTGTAAAGACACTTTCTGTCTAAACAATTTCCCCAAAGACTGAAATTCAAAGCAGAAAAGTCACATCACACCGCATTAGAGTCTCATGATGGTGTTTCTTATCAGGAAGAGCTAAAGAGCGCATGCATTTCCAGGCCGTGAACAACATTCGAAGCCATTCCCGTCAGAAACAACAGGCTGAATGGAAACGAGTGATGATTAACCTGAACAAAAGACAGCGCTTGTTTCTACCCTCTTACCACAATTCCCAAGATCCGGAGTTACACGCTCTCCATTAAATCCTCACCAGTGTAACTTCACAGAGACCATTGAGAAGAAGCCAGTCGTGCGATTCCAGCATTACAATGTTAAACGGAAAGCGGATGATGGAAGGACTCGCTTATCACTCTCAGCACAGGTAGAGTCTCATTTCTGCTTTCCGGAAATTTCAACGGGAAGTTTGCGTCCTCTTCACACAGCGCCACAGAGAGAGATTGAATGAGAAACGATCGCAATCTCTCTCTTTCATTTGCTCGAGCCCTTTTCTCTTCCCTTGACCCCAAAATGCATTAACAAATCATGAGATCTCTATCTGTCTGTTTCTGTCTGTACCGGTCCTCCTGGGAGGCTGACCGGAGGCCAAACGCGCATCTCTGTGTCTGTGTCCAAACTCTTTCAGAAATTGCTCCAAATATTTCCATGCATGCGGCAAATGCCAATTATACACAGAGGGCAACAAAAGATCTGGAACAGAGCCGCTGTTTATGCTCTCCAAGATCATTTGTGAAGGAAAAGGAGAATTGTGTCTGAATTGGGCCGGCTCAAGCTTGGACTCGAGGAGCGTTCACCACCTGCACCATTGAGCTTTCTGGGTCCGGAAACGTCCTCATTTGGGATTCTTGGCACGCTCCGGGCGAGGGAATCCGCTCAAGACAACGTTTCGCTTGTTTTATCTTCAGAGTTGAGGGTCTGACGCGGGTCCAGATGGTTCATTAGCCTGACAGAGCCTGAAATGTGAGCCGCCTGACACTGCTTATTAACTTCAGCGCAACATATTCCTACCGTTCCTGAGGATTTCATTTCCATATCCAGCGCCGCTTTGACCCTCGCTCGATTCAGGCAAATCAAACCTCGGCATCTTTCTTCCCTTCACGTGCGGCGCTGGGTGTAATGATGTGAACTGCTGACATCCTCTCATGTTTTGAGTAGTGTTTGGATAGAAATTAATGAAGGCAAGCCGATTGGATGCTTCAGAGTTCATGACATAAATTACAACCTTAGACAACTGCAAGACACTTCACAATGCCTCAATCGTGCACAACATAGACATTTACTTGAAATGCAGGCATCAGTGTTCCTCATTTGTGCTGCTTTGGGCTTTTATGCAGGAATAAAAACATCTTGACCAATAAAGATGTCTAAATATTATAAATTAAAATATCAATAAAATCAATAAAAATAAAATATTGATTTGAGAACACGCACGGATGCATGCACGCACACACACAATACAATACAATACAATACTATATATATATATATATATATATATATATATATATCTCAGTGCTATTTTAGTAGTTATTTTTGCTTTCTATTTTTAACAATTTTTTTGTGATTTGTTATAGTTTAATAATTTTTGTTAACTTTTGATGTGTTTCTCAATTTTTTGTGTCTACATGCATTTTATTGTTCATTTATTTCCGTTTTAATTATTTTAGTACATTATGTTAGACTAAATAAAACTTAGAAATTTCTCAAATCAAATTATTTAGAATAGATATCTTTAATTGTTTAGAATTGTTTTGTTTTTAAGCATAAAACACTTGTTTTTTCATGGTTTATTCGGTAACACTTTACTTGAAGGGGTGTGCATAAGACTGTCATGACACCTTCATAACCATGACTTGACATACCGGTATGTCTTGAATATGAAGTAGGGTTTATGCATGTTTATGACAACTGTCATTAAGTGTCATTCGCTCAATATTATACATTTTGAATGCAAATTTATATTGTTTGAGATGTCTTTATTATGACATCTTGACATAAACAAATACATCATAACCTGTCAGTGTCTTTGTCATGACAACTGGGGGTAAAGTGTTACGTTTATTCTTAAAACAGATTTTTTAAACATTTTATACAACAAGCAAAGCCTTATCTTACAGTGATTTATCTTATTTTATGTATAGGGTGTTTAGATTAGCTAGAATCTGCTCTCACACAGAAGCGAAACTCTTCAGGTTTAATTTAAAGTGTATTGTGTGCCTCAGCCCGGAGCGTGGCCGCAGCGGTCCTGGCCGTGGGAGTGACCATTACCCAGTGTGAAAGCATGCCACAATTTGTTGTTTGTCCTATTATATGTGTTCACACCATGCACTACAGCGGTTGACAGCCTTTCTTGATGAGCCTGTGGGGAGAGTGTTATCTCTATTCTCTTTCAGCTCTGAAATCTCGGCGAACACCACCACCCGCTCTCTGACAGTTATAAACCAGGTTCTCGGAGGTTGAATAAGACAAAACGCTCTCCATTTAGAAAGGCAAACTGACATATAATGAGATATATGGCATCTGAAACCGGGGATAAGAGTGCCATTTCCCCAGCAGCGGCACTGCAATCATATTTGCTTAAGATCTTTGACAAAGCCCTGCGAATGAATTGCGCTGAGAGCAGAAACAAAATGCCTCTCTTCTCCTTCCCGGCTTCTGCAGTGTTTGTCAAGGCAGGGAGTGGGTGTGAAAACACTGAGTTTCCCCAGTCGAACTGGAGGCTAAATTTAAGAGTGTTAATGAATCTGGACTCTCCAGCAATCGGCTCCTCGTGTCACTGCCAATAAACCCTCTCTCTTTCACTTCCTATAGTCCTCGCTTCTCATCTGTAAATGTGTGCAAATATTTAACAAAATGAATGGCAGTGCTATTAGTAAATGTGTAAACCGCTGACTGAAAGTGATAAAGTTGTGCTAAGGAACTAAAGCGCTCTCCCTTTTGCTTATAACCTCAGGTTTTCCACAGGAAGGCCTGGAATGAAATTATAAGCAAGGTAAAGACTTTTACCTTCAGATAGCTTTATCTGTTAAACTTCAGAATTAAAATTTCCTGATTTATTCTCCTGCCACGTCATCCAAGATATTCATGTCTTTCTTTCTTCAGTGGAAAAGAAATGAAGGTTTTTGAGGAAAACACACGCAGGGTTTCTCCATATGGTGACTTCAATGGGGTCCAACGGTTTGAAGGTCCAGATGTGAGTTTCAGCTTCAAAGTCTCGACACGATCCAGCCGAGGAATAAGAGTCTGATCTAACCGCGACATTTCATGACAATATAAACATTTATATACTTTTAACCACAAATGCTCATCTTGCGCTAGCTGTGATGCAACACCACATGTCATCAAGTACAAACACTAGTTTTTAAAAAGCAAACATGCAAAAACTAAGTCAAACACACTATATAAAATAACAAATACATATAAAAGGCACAACAACAAGGTTGGGTGAGTCTTTTCCCTACCTACAATTCCCACTAACACTTAACTAAAGGATTTATTAGGAACACCAAAATAATAATGCTGGCCCATATTGATGGGACATCTTGCAGTTGATGGAGATTTGTGGGATGCCATATATGGGGCCATAAGGGATGGACATGGTCAGAAACAATGCTCAGGTAGGCCCTGGCATTTAAACGATGCCCAATTGGCACTAAGGGGCCTGAAAGTGTGCCAAGAACACCATTACACCACCACCACCACCAGCCTGCACAGTGGTAACAAGGCATGATGGATCCATGTTCTCCATTCTGTTTACGCCAAACTCTGACTCTACCATCTGAATGTCTCAATAGAAATCGAGACTCATCAGACCAGGCAACATTTTTCAACTGTCTTCAACTGTCCAATGTTGGATGTTTTTCCCTTTTCACACCATCTTTGTAAACCCTAGAAATGGTTGTGCGTGCAAAATCCCAGTAACTGAGCAGATTGTGAAATATTCAGACACCAACAACCATGCCACGCTCAAAATTGCTTAAATCACCTTTCTTGCCGCACCTTTCCAACCTGATTTCGTACTGTGTGAAGTTGATGGATGTGCAAGATGAACGTTGGTTAAAATTATATAAATGTTAATTTTTTTATAAATGTCGGCTGGTTTGTCTAGATCAGACTCTTATTCCTCGGCTGGATCATGTCTGAGACTTTGAAGCTGCACTGAAACTCACATCTGGACCTGTTGGACCCCATTGAAGACATATGGAGAAATCCTGGAGTGTTTCCTCAAAAACCTTCATTTCTTTCCCACTGAAGAAAGAAAGACATTAATATCTTGGATGATGTGGAGGAGAATAAATGATCAGGAAATTATAAAAAAAAGTCATAAAGTCATTTTTTTCTAGATTTTAGAAATTTAAAGGAGTAGTATGTCATTGCACACTGCAGTGTGTCTGTTTGAAGAATGAAAAAAAAATGTCTGACCCACATTCATAGTTAATCTCCTTTCCAAAGATTATATTTGATTTTGAGAAAACCTTTAAATGATTTGAATCCTCTGGAATGAGTCCTCTGTGCTTTTACCGCTCTTAAGTTTATTGTCTGAGTCTTTCCGCCGTCTTTCTGAAGATTATGTAAAATCCTTCAAACCGTTAATTGGTCTCTTGAATTTTAAAGGGATCGTTCATTCTGTGATCATTTACTCGTGTCATTTCAAACCTGGATGACTAATTTCTCTCAGAACACAGAAGGATTTTAAATGTTTTAAATAAGGTTACTCTTTTACATGGAATTACAGTCTCTGGTAAAAATGATTTTGTGGTGAAGATACAGAAAAATAACAACAATGCAATTTAGATGAAAAGTTAGTTCAGGCAAGAATAAAAAAGTACCTAATTTAAGCGTGTAGAAATTAAAGCTGTAAATATCAACATTATAAAACAAAGTAAAATGACTTAACTTTTCTGATACTGGTGTTCCCATCATGCACTGGGCCTTGATTAATTAATCGATATTGAAGTTTCACTGTTTTTCAGCTGTTTTACACTGTTATGTCATCACTTTTGTTGTTAAGATTAGTAACTTCCCATTTTTTTTTAATTTTGTAGTGTATTGTGTACTGAAATGACACATTCAAACACAAAAACAATCCATCAAATGTCTACCAAGTATTAAGGTCTGGATTCAGGTGATACTCTGAATTCCAAACAAAGATACTGATCTCACACAATCACATATGTTTCAAAGTAAGCATGTATTTTAAAAGTGTGGTTGTTTTATTGTTTAAGAGAAATGTATTGCAAAGGAGGTACTTATAGGTACTTATTTTGTTTGTTACTTCACATAATTTAGTTAAGTAGAGTTTACTTCATTACATATGCGGAATTTACTTAAATTTACTTGTGCAAAAACGTGCCAAAAGAAGAATTAATTACAGTAAATTTTACTTTTTTTTTTCAGTGTAGGAAGCAAGGCTTTTAAAAAAGCACCATAAAAGTATCATGTAGTCCATTGGATGCTTAATTAAAGATGGAATTTAAACCAGTATTCACTGAATAATCCTTGTCTGCAGTGAGCTCTCCGCAATCAAACATTTCTCATTTTGTGAAATAATCTGATTTAAAAGTGATTCAATCACAAATGTGATTTTATATTTTTTTAGAGCTTGCCAGCCTCACTCAGTGGCCAGAATATCGTTCAGCAATTTTCCTGTTGTGTTCCACCGAAACAAAGAATCAGTTTTCGAACGACTGAGCGTGAGTAAATCATGAGAGTTTTCATTTGTGATCAATCCCTTCAGAAACACCAACAAATCGAACAATTGGCAGTTACCAACTTACTTCAGTCTAGCAGAATACACCTTTGTGCTTTCATTGGCTTGAGCTTATAGTGTTTTTGTAAACTCCTTTGTGTCCACGGTTTACAGTAAGTGATATCAGACAAATAAAGTACTGTAGGATCCAGTCCAAAGAGAGTCACTTGAAAAACATTCACTGTTTCCAACAAGACTCATAAGAGTTGCTTAAAAGGAACTATTAAAACACTATTGCCAATTCACAATTGAATAGAAATAAAACAATGATATTATATATAAAAGATTTATATAAAAAATGAATACTTTAAATCAGTATGGATGCATTAAATTATTCAGAAGTGACAATAAACATGCATTTTATGTTACAAATGTTCAAATAAATGCTGTTCTTTTAAAATTGTTTTCAAGAATCCTAAAACATCATGATTTCCACAAAACTATACAGCAGCAAAATCTGTTTTCAACATCGAAAATAATAAGAACCATTATTAATGGTTGAATACTCATAATAACTGAGCAGCAAAGCACATATTATAATGATTTCTGAAGGATCAAGTGACACCGAAGACTGCAGTAATGATGCTGAAAATACAGCTTTGATCACAGGAATAAATAAGACTTTACAATATATTCACATAGAAAAAAGACTATTTTATATGGTAATAATATTTCAATATTTTTACTGTATTTTTTAAATATAATAAATTCAGGCTTGGTGAGTAGCAGAGCTCTAAAAAACATAAAAACCCTCAATAATCCCAAACTTTTGACATATATGGATAAACAGACCTATGTTATTTTATAGCTAGATAATTGTATTCATCTTATCATGCCATTCCATTTTGAAGACAATTATTTTGGGGAAGACACAGGATATATTTAATTTTAAGTTTTTTATTCCACCAGTCTCTCGCAATTCAAAGTGTCACCTCTAAAGATAAAGAACCGAAACATTAACACCCACGAAACACTCTTTTCAGTTTCATTCCCAGATGTGCACGCTTGCAAAACCACCTTTAAAAGCATCAGCGGGCTGGAGGAGATAGCGTTCCTTATCTTCAGCGGCTGTGGGGGCATCAGACTGACACTTTAACAACAAGTCAGTTCTCTCCTCTTTTTAAAAACAGCACGAGGTTGAGAGTTAGATAAGTATTTGCTCTTTATAGCTTACAATAAAAGCCCCTATAAACCACTTTAAAAGCTGGCAGGATAGTTGAAGCGTAAAGAAGCTGAGCATGTAAGAAACTTTTAAAGATTCCATAAACTTTTATAAACCAAAAGAAAAAGATTCGCAGCCTGACCTCTTGTTAGAAAGCACACACACACACACACAAAAATTATTAAAGAAAATGTGGATGGTCCCTAAAGCCAGAGAAGCCCTCAAATGCGATAAAGCGGGCCGGAGTCTGACCCCAGGGCCACCGGCCAGCTTTAAACGCTTCTCCGAGATTGTGCTCGAATCTGCCGTGGCCGAGGGATGTTCAGAACAGCATGAACTTCAGCTAATTCACCTGGAGTCAGAGCAACAGCAGGACGGGATAATCCCATAAAAGAAAAGAGAGACGATTTCAAGTATAAGTCTATTTGAGTCTGGAGAATCACATTACTGAATCACTTTCGTGGAAGCGCTCAAAAATGTTCCCAGCAGAGCAACTCAAATGCGACTGCTCTCAAATCCATTTCTCCGAAATACATCCTGCTTCGGTTCTGATGTAAAACGCCTTAGTGTCAACCCTTCTTGCTAGTGTCACTTTACTGTGTGGTTGGACTCATGAGTTGAAGGAAAAAATGCACAATTGGTCTTGAGAGAGGAAGGGTTAAGGCCAGTTCACACTAAAGATGATAACAATATATAAGGGTGAATTCAAGTTGATTGGACACTTTTTCCAAGTCATCTCAAAGGCAAAAAGTCTAGTGTGTAATCAATCGATTATTATCCATATGACAGGCTAAGCATCAAAAACACAGATTTTCCAAGATTCAGGCAAATAGGGAATCCAGGAAACCAGGTCGCAGAGTGACACATACTTCACAAAGAATGACAGAAAACACAGAGACTAAATAGGCTAGATAATGACACACAGGTGGACATGATAAAGGTAGTTTTAGGGGCTGTTTACAAAACACTATTTTCAAATAAAATGTAAAACTTTGGATGCATTTTGACCATTCGTTTACACGACAAAAGCGCTTTGGGTGACTGAAAGCACAAACTTTTAAAGCGGGTTTCAAAGTGTGCGTCATTTGAAAACAATCTTTGCGTAAACGCGAATCTCTGAAGACAATGATGTCACGCAGATGCATATTACGGTTCAGTCTATAGTACTAATTGCCATCTAGTGGCCTGGCAGCAGAATACAGCACTGAACACGAATTTAATTATTTAATAAAGATTACACACAAAGTCAATGCAAAGACACGATTAGACGCATCATTTGCACCTGGCATTGCGAATGACGTGAATAAGGCGACACGTTTGCTGTGAAATGTCTTCCACTCAAGTTGAAAAATTGTAACTTATTTTAACTAACAACTGAATTCTAACAAGACGTGATAGACGCGTATTTGACCGCTCTATTCGCGTTCGGTGTGAACACACCATTACGTCACTGGTAGTCCCTACAGTGCTGGTTTAGAACGACTCTGAAGTAAGGAGTTCCTAGAACTAAAATCGTTCTAGTTCCTGTGTTGAAAATACACAAATTTGGTACTTCCGCCAATAGTTCTAGGAACTATGAAAAGGTTCCTCCAGTGCGAAAGCCCTGAATAATGATTCCAGGATTTTGGAAAATGCAGTTCATGGTGAGATAACAAAGACAGGAGTGGATGTAAAAATATAGTAAAAATCATCCTAAATGTAAAAAGAATAGCAGAGTAGAGTCCACACCACAATCTATATTGATGATCACAGAGGACACAATATCATTGAAGTCACTTTCAAAACGGTAACACTTTATTTCAATAGTCCACTTTAGACATTATTCAAAACTATAAGTAACTTTTCAACTACATATCAACTAACTTCTAATTAGAGTATTAGTAGACTGTCAGCTTAATATCTGCTAACACTTTATTTTGTTGGTCCCCCAACAGACATTCAACTGACTATAAGTAACTTGGCGACTACAAGTAAACTTATTCTTCTAACCCAAACCCTAAAACCTAACCCTAACCTAACAGTCTACTGACAGTCTAGCTACTATAATATACTAATATCTCCAATGAGAGTTAGTTGACATGTAGTTGAAAAAGTTACTTATAAATAGTAGAACGTCTAAAGTGACTCGAAAATAAAGTGTAACCTTCAAAACCTTTTTCTTTCTCCCAGCATCAACAGCCAATCAGAATCCTGATCAAACCTGCAGCAAACGCTTATAATAAGGAGACTGATGGTGTGGACGCTAATATAGATTGTTTAGATATCGCTCTTGGCGTAAATGAGTGGGAATGGGCCATGCTAATCTGGAAACGCAAAGATTAAAATGGTGTCGAGTGGCATTGGGACCCTTCTGCCAAGCGATCTGAAGATGGGTGAGAATCAAGAGGAAATATTCATGAACAGAAAGGCATGGAAGTTCAGAGATGGAGGGTGGGCAGGGATCAGAGAAGTGGGACACTACCCAGAAGGCCATTGGATTGATCCCTAGGTAAGCAATAGCATGCAGTGCCATCTGCCTGCGCTTCTGCATTGCACCACACACTCCTCTACTGAGGTCACATTGATTTGAGTCTGTAGATCTTTTTTCCCCCTTAAATAAATATGATTATTTTGTTTATTTTGGATGTGATGTGTGTCAGTGAGACAGGTGATTGCTGGGAGGCAGGAAGTCATCTTATAGTCATTTTGACATTTGGAAAAATGGATTATCTCCTGTTTGGTACGAAGGCATTTGGAGAGAAGCCTAAACATGTCCTTAAGCTGAATTTGTCTAGCGGTGAAACTGCACATCTGCCAGGACACTGAGAGGATGCTGTGTTCTGAATGTGTGTTAATTTCTCTTTCTCAGATGAGATTTAATGCTAGTCTGGTTTTGCATGTGAGTGTGTTTGCACATGCTCGTTTCAATCATCTGCCAGCATCAAATTGACAAAAGAAGAAGGTAATACATACAATTTTCACTTGATACGTTGAACCTGTGCAAGGATGATCATTGTGGGGAAAACCAGCTCAGCCACTGACAGATTCAGAGATTTCCAATTAATGCTTTTCATGTTCTTACACATTTTGCATATCATTCATGTAACACTGGGTGAATCCAATTACCAGCTATTGTAATGCATGCATCTCACACATTCGCCATTCTTTCAACAACATTAGCAACACGTCTGAATTGAGAGAAGGAGAATAGTTTGAGTCAGGAGACCATCGATTACTTTACAGCCAACTTGACCATACATGCTCGACCAGCACATGCACTGTACAAATAATTCTTACAGGAAACTATCTTTACAAATAAAAGCAGACATAATTACCTGCAAAACAAGTCACATTATAATATTATAAAAAGCATATGCGCCATACTGTTGACATTCTACTGACGATAAGTAACTAATAAAGTCGCAATTTGAGAAAAAAGACAGAATTGAACTTTTCATCTCACAATTGCGAATTAACATCACACAATTACTGACTTTATAACACGCAATTGCGACTTCATATTCGCAGATTTACTGAGTTTATATGCACCCAATTGTGATTTATATATCTCGCAATTCTGACTTATATATCTCACAATTCTGACTTTATATCTCACAATTCTGACTTTTTATCTCACAATTCTGACTTTATATCTTCGCAATTCTGGCTTTATATCTCGCAATTCCTGACTTTATATCTCACAATTCTGACTTTTTTTCTCACAATTGCAAGTTTACATCTCACATTTCTGAATTTATAACACGCAATTGCAACTTTATATCTTGCAATTCTGACTTTATATCTCGCAATTCTGGCTTTATAACTCTAATTCTGACTTTAAATCAGCGCAATTTCTGAATTTATATCTCACAATTGCGAGAAATAAAGTTAGAATTGTGAGATAAAAAGTCACAATTACCTTTTTATTTTTCATTCTCTGGCGTAAACAAGCTTCCATAGATAAACCAACAAGCATAGATTAGTTGGATTAATTATTTTGTTTTCTGGAAAATAAGCTTCCACTAAAAAAAAGAAAAAAAAAGAAACGAAAATGACTTTGTGCTTCAGCCCCATTCCCCCCAGCATGCACTGAATAATCATTCATCTATAATAGTAATCATAAAAAAAACATAAAAAAACATGGTTACACTGTTTGACCATTTTCCAGTTTTTAAAGTTATTATGTAAATAAAATCCAACTGCCGTCCTTTTTTCTTCTAATCAGCTCATTTTTTCACAGTTGCCTGTAGGGGCATAAAACTGAACGAAGAGTTCATTCTGTTCGCCGTTTCTCCTTTTAATCTGTGCCGTGGGACTGTAAAACCCTTCATCCAAGCCCTTATCGTATAATATACTGATGTTTCTGTCATTTATCCTGAAGGGCATGTGGCATCAACAGCAATCAGTCATGACATTATGACTCTTGGAGTTCATTATAATCTTTGTTTTGGGCAGGATACAAATACACGTGTAATCACTAGCAAACAAATTGCCTAAAATTTTGATTAAAACGATGACTCGATGGTTGGATCGCTGCTGTCGTACAGATCTGTGTGCGGGCTGGAATAAAGGAGCTCATCTTGCTGGCAATCTTCTGGTATTGTAGATCAGAGCTGCAGATGGTGGCGATGGCCGTCCGCTTGATTCTGGAGTGCAAAACATGCTCTTTCAGGAGGAGGAAACACCTGCTGGTTCTGCTGGGGTGGATTCAGAAGAACAGGCTTTAATTAAACCGTTATCTCACAACTCGGGGAACTGCTCTCTACATCTGAGAGAAGCTCCAATGGAAAACATGTATATATACACAGACTGGGCACGCGTCCAGTTGCTAAGAAAAAGGTTTGGCTGTATGAAGCCACTTCTGATTTTACTGGAAAACAAGAGATAGCGAAGAGAGAGCTCATTAGAAGACTTTGATAATATGGTTTCAAAAAAATAAATAAATCAATATTTGCTTCTATAAAGTGCAGTATGCAGGCTATTTTATGTTTTTGTCCAAATTAAAAAACAACAACAACAAAAAAACAGTTTATTATTTATACCGATAATCCACTCTGATTTATACAATGTGCACTCACTGAAGATGACATATTACAATCTTAAAATGATGTGATACATCATCAAACTGGAAAGAGCAAAAATACAAGCTGGTAAAAAAAAAACAAAAAAAAAAACAATGATTTAAAATATAACCATGCAGGCAAAATTTTGCCATTTATTCAGCATACTGCCAAGGGTTCAATCTATCTTGACTATACACTCTCAAAAATAAGGTTCTTTATTAAAAAATCTAATATATCCTAATAAAATTGTATATTGATTTCTAAATGAATTAAAACAAAAAACCCTAAAAACTGAAATCAATATTTTATGAATTTAGCAATCACATCATTACAATGTGCTTGGATATTAGTTTTGTAGCGTACTGTACTGTACATGCAAAACATAGGGTCAATCAGAATATGCAAATTAAAGTTTAATATCAACAGAAATCAGCTGATAACCAATATGGTACTAATATATCATGCATCACTACAAATAATGAAATGAACTAAATTGAATCCATTGCCTATGCAGCAGTTGCACTGTTTTGTGTCCTGATCTCAGCACAGATCGCCTGCTTATCCTCGAGTAAAGTCACTGTGAGCTGAGAGTCTGTGTGTGCGTCATCTTCAGAAATGCTGATCTAACATCACGTTTATGCTTTACTTTACGAGCTACACGAGAGGATGGCGAGTGCGTTTGCAAGTATATTATCAGTACGAGCCAGTCCTGCCATCCGTCAGACCCAAATCCCTCGCCTCCACCCCGTCCCCCTCAGGACAGAGAGAGGGAACCCTGTCCTAATGGAGGTCACTGGAGTGGAAGACCAGCTCCAGATAATCAGACACGATCATGGACAACCATCACAAAGAGCACGCTCAAGGCTAGTGTTAACCGCACAACAATTCATCAAAACCGCGCGTGCACATCATGGCAGGCTATTATGCAGAGTGAGTGTCAGCAAATGTGCAATCCTCATAGTAAAACAACTAAGCAGGGATCAGATTATCAAGCACATGCACTCTCTCCCTCTCTCTTTCTGCTTATAATGGATCACTAATAATAAGATCGAGTCCTGAACAATGCCGGATGAATTCCCCAGATGGCATTGCTGGGGTTTCATTTCAACACGCACCCACAATTGCATCTCTGCTTTTAATACTCCTGTAAATCAAAACCTTTAAATCTGCCCGGCGCCAGGATAAAGAACCGGAAAGAAGAGACACAAACACGGTAAAACACTCTCATAATGTCCTCTGCCAAAACTTATTCCCAAGCAGCGTAATTACCTTTGCTATTTTTTACTGCCTGGCCTGTATTGAAATGAGAAATGCCAGGAAAGTAAGATCATTAGCATCCCCTAATTACCATCTGATACATACATTAAATAAACAAATATGACAACCGGTGGTCTGTGTGTTTGCTTTGCTATGGGGGAAATCTAGTGTGCATCCATTCATTACGTGGTTTCGAGGATCTGTGGATGAAATGCTGTTGCTCTCTGGCGCTTTTAATGTAGTTTTCTCCATCAATTTTTTAAATTCATCTCTCACTTGAGATTCTCCCTCCATGCAGGATGCTTTTCACTTAAACCCGTTCCTGAATGTTAGTGCTGGGAAAAGTGCATCATTTTTTGTTTGCAGACCCGAGTCTGCTTACGCTTAAATCAAAACCATTAATCAGCGAGGCTTTTCGCTTTCTCAAGGTTGATCAAGCTTTGCATGGAGTCACGGAAGCTGTAACCTTGGTTTAGGTTCATTAAGTCTAGGAATATTAAATATGAGGTAGAAGGATAGTTCACCTCAAGCATTCAGGACTGATTTTTATTGTTGCATTTTAAACATATTTATATTTAAAACACTTGTGTGCTGTAATGAGATTTTTGATATACTGCTTGAATCAACTTTTCTTTCACTCTAAACAACACTGGGTTGCTTTAAGCCCAAATTTGAGTCAGAGTATGGGCTCTTCCTGAAACAACGCGACATGGCATCTAAACCCAAATAATTCACAATGTTTTATTACAATATTGTTCTCTTATAATCTTGTGTAATATGACATGCCCAATAGTCATTATTAGTCGTGTATTGTCGTTGAGCTCAGCGCGCTGAAAATCACGTCGATCTTAACCCAAATGCATCCAATATGAGATAAATCAGACATAGATAGGCATACACAAATAAACTATTACAACTTACATTTGCACAAAACAGAAGGCTGCGAATGCACACGCAAACTTATAGTCATGATGAAGGTGTGTCATTCAGCGAGACTCAACACTTCTACTTGTCACTGTATGATATTATGTGCATACTTTAAAGGTGAATATCATCAAGCTGTTGTTGTATAGCGAACATTTAGCCGGGAGTAGCGTTTAGATGAATATGTAAATATGTGCTTTCCTCTAAACAACAAAATAAACACAAAACAAAAATGAATCAGAGGAGATTTCCATGTCACACACACTTAGTTGCCATGGGTAAATGGTTGTTTAAAGGTGTTTCCCAGCTGGATTGAACGTTTCTAGAAAGTTTTCTTTGGCAAACTCCAAAAACTAACTCCTTTTGGCTTGATTGTGTTCGAAATGATGTCGCAATAGTTCATTATTTGCATATTTTAGAGTGTTAGTGTTGTCTTATCTGAATGCAAAAGTGCAAAATCAGTTTTTTTGTCAACAGAAAGTTGATTCAATTGAAGTGAAATTGTGGAAACATGGAAATGTTTTTTTAAATGTGTTTGTTTTCGTTATTCGAGATGGAGTGGTTCAGTCCTGAGGGACAAGAAAGGTCACAGGTTCCTTACATGTAACGACCGCTAACATCCAATCATCATTAGATAGAGCAGTCTGCTCATGATCATCAGGCCATTAGCTCTGTTCCATCAGAAGTTCACTGCAACAAATGCTTCCCCGCACCCCAAGGACAGTCTTGGTAACCTTTACACTTCCATCTCACACCAGCGCTAATGCTCTATATGCATAGTGACAGGACGTAACCAGCCACATCTCCCCAGAGGAGGAGAAGACAGAATAATTAAAGAGCCACAGATCAAGTTGCTAGAACTGTCTCGGCTACTCGCAGGGAATCGCACAGCGACTCGGCCAAAGTCACGACCCAAAAAGAACGACTGGAACGATTCAGCACGTTCTAGCCTTCATGCAGTTCAGTGGGTCCTTGTGAGGTGATGACAGGTAGATCCATCAACGTTACATCTGTCAGAGATCAGACATTCTTCTCTCAGGTTCAAACGAGACTTTGGTCAAATAAATCTCAAAAGGAGTGTAAGACCTGAAGACCAGAAGAATGACTGAAGTAAAGTCACTGGCAAATGTGGTGGAAATGGTTTGTGTGCAAATTGAACAATGACTTTCAGGGGTCGATGTCTTCAAAGGAACAAAGCATTTTGCACAATCCAATAAATATATTATTTATTTATTTTTTGGCACCACTAACTTGGTCAAACACCAAATAACTTCCAGCAAAAAGTTTGGAATATGTAAATCTAACATAAAATAATAAAACTTATGATGTTTTGTTACAGTAGACATATTCTGCGTTCATGTTCATCTGTCTTTAGTGTGTAGCTAATGTTGTCTTTGAGCATGAAAAAGCTCTGCAAAGCTCCAGTTCTATATATCAGTGTCGGTGTTTCTGAACTCCTGAAACGCCTCCATTTCTACTGAAACGCCACAATATTCCTCATTTAAATAATTCATATGCAGAATAAAGGGGCGGGGCTTGTTTGAGTTAGTTAGGAGTGTGTTATGGCGCTTATGGAAGGGGCGGGGCATTTCCCAAGCACACTCAAAGCGCTCGACCAATCAAAACACACTGCTCCAGTCGACCAATCAGAGCTCAGTGTGCTTTCAGAAGGCGGAGCTTCATAGAGACATTACTGACAGCCAACAGTCAAATATGGGAAAATAATGTGTTTTTGAACATTCAATCATGAACAACTGTTCTAGAGCCTAAAATCAAGACTTTGTTGGGCATATAGGTTCTCCTCTGTAATAAACAAATTATAATTAAATGTGTTGATCTGTTTTTTGCTGCCAGGTGAAAATATGCAAGCATTGATGTATTATTTATATCAAAAAATGAGAAAATGAAAATGATAATAATTTCATATTTTACATTTCTGATCATCCCATAGTCTTTTTCAGGATATGAGAGAAATCGTCTGTGCTTTTAACTCTTATTAATATTTAATAAACTAGCTTTTTCTAGGATAGATGAATTACAGAATAATAATTAGGTTTGTTCAAACAATTTTTTTCCCATTACGTGCTCTCTATATTCCTGCTGGTGTGTTGCCGATTTTAAGATCATCATTAGCACACATGTGAACGCCCATGTTTGTTTGCAAGTATTTTAATGAGAAACACTATTGGTTTTGTATTCAGTCTAATGCCGATCTGTGCATGCTTTGGTTTTTAATTCTATTGTTCGCTTCTATGCCTTTTGAAGTGTCTCTAATGTTATTATAAATTCAAAGAAGAGAATTAATCCCAACACTGCAGACTGCTACGGCGTTCCCCGAATGAAGACCTCAGATCTGGGGTTCCTCAACAGGTTTACCCAACAGAATATACAAACTTCATTAAGCCAGTGTGTATTCTACACTCCACGAAAGGCGGGTGTTGGTTTAACCCATATTTTATTCAAATATGGACAAAACCAAAACCAACGTTTTGGTTTGTCTAAATTTAACCCAAACATTGGCTGAAACAACCTATATAATAGTAATTGGTGATATCCTTGCTGTTGGCATGCATGTATAATGGACTATCAAAAAGAATAACAAATTATAATATCTTGTATATGTTTCTTCCATTCCAAAAATACCCTACAATCCAACCTAAAAAAAATAAATAAATACAAACCAGTTTCATCATATAAACACAAGAGGAAGATGAAGAAACTCTGAGCTCAAAATTGATTAAACTGAATGAACGTCATCTGAGGAAACCTAAATGTTCTTCTGATGTTAGCATTGCCTTTTAAACACTTATTCTGCGAGCTTTTAGGCAATCGGCTGCCATATATAATCATGGCACATCACAGATCAGTGGCCCAGGCCGGTTACAATGACACATTGATGTATTTCAGTGTATTGCGTAAGACACCAAAATGCACTGCATCTCATTACTTTATTGGCACGGCCGACAAGAAAATACATGTCCAGCAATCCAGCCAGCAGACTGATGGGTTCAGGATCAGATAATGATCTAACATGAGTCACCAACACAACGAAAGCTACTTTGATAACAGCTGTAACCTTATTTTAAGCAAACCAAACAGACTTTGAAAACAGATTCTGTACCAGTTCTTCATTTTTTGCTCTATGTAAAGCAACCCTCTCTGAATACATGCATGCTGTCGATTTCAGATCCCCAATCCGAATGCACGAGCAGTTATTTATCGCTCTCTGTGGATTTACAGCCTGACAACTTAATCCTGCAAATATGCCCAAGTGCAACCAGCCCAGAGGCTCTCGAGTCCGTCCCGATGCTTTGTATCTGTCAGCATTCAGGTCACCTTCATGAATCCTTCTATACTAAGATGAATCAAGTCTCACGTGGGGCTCTGAGAGGTGTATTATGTATGTAGTCTTCTGAGTGAATACGAACGCGGCGAGATGAGATGTGCATTTCCACCTCAGGCGCGCTGTATATTATATTCCAGAATATAATGATAAACCAACAGGAAAATAAACATTACCTGGAATAAGACAATGACGTGTAATAAGTGTAGGGTCATAGACTAAAACTAAAACCAACAATTTAAACTTTTAATAAAACTATAAAAAGGCTGCTGTAAAGTTTACAGTAACTTCTAAGCCACTAAGTTACTGTAAAAGTGTTTACAGTACCAGTACTGTAATTTCATTTACAGTAATAGAATCGCATAATGTATTAATATTTACAGTATTTTTCATTTACAGTACAAGTACCATATTTTAATTTAAAGGAATAATACTGTATATTGTATTCATGAGTACAACTACTGTATTTTTATTTACAGTATTATAATTGATTTCCCATTACATATTAGTTTTTTATGATTTACAGTGGAAAATTATTTCAGTAGTAAACATATTTTCCCACTATTCATTTTTTATTTGCATTCGAACTTTAACTTAACAGGCTTACATAAGTGAAACTATACGACTTCACGGACTGAGATTTTAACTAAAGTAAGTACTGTATTTTTATTTACAGTATTAGAATTGATTTCCTAATACATAATTAGACTTTAAGATTTGCAGTAGAAAATAATTACAGTAGTAAATGCATATTTTCCCATAATCCTTGGCTATTTACAGTATTATACTGTTGGCACATTTAACAGTATTATATTGTACGTATTACAGTAAAATACTGATCAAATTACAAAAATCCATTACAGCGAAGTCATGTCAGTGACCCTAAAAAAACACTGTTTATTTTTTATTTGCATTTGAACATTAACTTAACAGGCTTACATAAGTGAAACTATATGACTTCACAGACTGAGATTTTAACTAAAGCACAACTACTGTATTTTTATTTACAGTATCCTATTACATAATTAGACGTTTTTTAAGATTTACAGTAGAAAATAATTACAGTAGTAAATGCATATTTTCCCATAATCCTTTGCTATTTACAGTATTATACTGTTGGCACATTTAACAATATTATATTGTACTTATTACAGTAAAATACTGTTCAAATTATAAAAATCCGTTACAGCGTAGTCATGTCAGTGACCCTAATAAAACCATTAACTTAACAGGCTTGCATAAGTGAAACTATACAACCTCACAGACTGAGAAAAGTTTTAAAGTACATTGAAAAATAAGTTTACATTATGTGTAAAAATGACCACTCTCATTTCTCAAAAGTCTCTGTTGGATGTTTACAGGAGGCCATATTATATAGACGTAATCAGGTCATTTGTTTACTAGTTTGAAGGTTGTGATTATTAGTTGAAATTTGCTCCAGCCAGTTTTCTCATTTCAGACTTCATTCATCAGTGTTTAATATTCTTAAGCGGCAGGAACATGACCACCAAATGTTGGACTCATAATGCAATTACTAAAATGTGAAGATGGAGAGGTTTTATTTCAAGGCCTTGTTTCATTGTAGCACTTTGACAGGTCTAATTCATCACATGGACATGAAAGCTGACATTATCTAGTTACTTCATTATCGAGGGCATTCAGAATCTGCACTGATACGCATGATTAGCACATGAAGAACTAGCAGCATGTACTTGAACTTATGTTAATGTGCTCTGAGGTTTGATAGATCTTTCCATCTACATTATTTAGCAGACACGTTTATCTGAGGCGACATGCAAACGAGGAATGCTACAGGATTCAACCTTAAGGCAGTAGCAACACGTTTCACAATAATAATGCTGAAAAACACACAGAGATTTTACCTGATCATTGCAACCAGCAAAGTTGAGGGATACCTGGGGTCCTTGTAGATCCAGTTAGCAGTTTAGCTAGTGGGTTCAAGATTGGCAATACCTTTTTATGTCAAGGATTAATAATGCTTTCCTCTTGTGTAGTAATGCAATGGTTTACATATGCATTAGCTGTGATTTTCATTCTTATTTTAAGTCCGGTGTGTTTGATTGCACACAAATTATGTTGTCTTATTTCTTTATATTTGTATTGATGAAGTGTATTTGAAGAATTCCTGCTTTTGTGGTCCATTGCTTATTAATTGGGGAATGTATTTTACTATTAACTTATTGGATTTTTTTTTTGTCCTTAATATTTTTAAGCATTCTGAGGATGTTAATCTGAATTCTGCATGTATATTGCATTGTAATCATGCATTGCATTGGTGCATTTCCACAGTAGTCAATGTGTTGTGCTATGGTTACGTACATTACTCTGTTATACTGTAGGAACGGACCCCTGGAGGGTTAAACAAAGCTTTCGCCTTTGACCGGCAGGCATTTACCAACATTGATATTAACAGATCAAATTCAGTGCACACCTTGATAATGATGCATATGTAAAGGCGAGCAGGAAAACCCATTATATAAAGGCAATGCGCAGTTTCTCATTAAACGTTTTTTCCCATTGAACACCATTATAAAGACAAATCTTAACCATTCAGCGTGTTGCATTCATATTCCTAACCTCATCTACTCGCCTGTATAAAATATAAAAATGGCATATAATCTGAATTTGATTTAAATTTCGCTACATTAAGGCACTTACATGTTTGTCACGTTAAGCGTTTTAGAAAGTCCTGCTGTTTTCAGTGATTGAAATACTTCAGGTGCTGTATACTCATTATTTTTCATCTTTTGAGAGTTGATCTAAATTCATGGCTTTAAACCGATGGAAAAATGAACAGGCCTGTGCTGCAGTTTTATGGATAAATGTGACCCTCATGGTCATGTGACTGCAAACTTGGTGATGATTGTTATCAATGCAAATGTAGTTTTATCCCGGTCATACTGGGTATAAGTTTGTTAAACTATATTGAGCACTCTTTTTTAATAATGCATTTTATAAATGCATTCATTCTGCAATGCATCTTATAATGCATTATGAGATCATGAATAATTGTGACTGATTTATCATATATTTAAATACTTTGTGCGTTAAAACACGTGACAAACAACCAGGACAGAATCTGCTAATATTATAATGAATTTTAACGTTGGTTAAATTTTTTTTTGTGTGAAAATATTCAATGCATTACAACATACATTATGAATACCTTTATATTGCATTATACATGTGGAATGTTGTTCCGGAAACCACTCTGAAATATTTATAAATTCATAGCTACATATATATGGATTTCTTTCTGAATTTCCTGCTCTTGTGCATGCTGAGCATGACCAAATGCTGAAAATTAATTTCCCATTATTCTATTTTCAAAAGCATGAATTTAAATATGATTCACAGAGGTTTAATTTATGAACGGTGGTCACTGAACTGCTTAGCCTCGGCAATGAATGGATGTAAGCATTTGTTCTGGGTAAAAGCCGAGGTGTGCTCCTCTCAGTCTGAAGCGGTGTGGGCTCAGGCTTGATGTAAGACACGTGTTCAGGAAATAAAATACGGCAATTTCTTCCCAACTGTGAAGATTAGCTTCAGACACAGACTTCTAGGCAAGCTAGCCTTAGGAATGGAAATCAGAACTAATTTTAGAAGAACATCATGTTGTGACCATGCATACAAATCCCCTGAAAGGTTTTTTTTTTTTTTTTTTTTTTTTTGTCTGGCCATTCAAGATCTGGATTGTTACGAAATAAGCTGTTGTTCATGAACAGAACTGTGATATTGTCACGGGTTATGGTGCAGCATGAGAGAGTCTGACACAAAGACTCCAATTCAAACATTTGCATATATAATCAAAACTCAGGTACAGAATGACGGCCATAGGAAAGCACTCAAGCATCACATCATGTAACAGACGAGAACGACTGAAGACTGAATGAACTGAGGGAACTAAATACAGAAACAAATGAACACTAACGAGGTGAGGACAGGTGACACAGATGAAGCTAACGATGAACAGGTGGATGATTGGGGGAGTGAGTTCAGGTGTGGAGACAAGAGGATGCTGGGAAGTGTAGTGAAGACAAAGACAGACAGGTGCAGACGAGGACTGTGACAGATATTGTGTAACTCTAGTCAACAACTTTAAAGAAATCCCACAACAGGGATGCGAGTTTTGAGATGCCATTGCATTAGTTATGATCAGTTTTGATATCAATATTTTTAATGTTTTGCTGCATGTTTGCTTGATCTGAATCTTTTTTGTTTCTTTGTCTTTACAACAGTTTAACCCTATAAAACCTGCACATAGAACTATGAAATGAGAGTCAGAAAAATCCAATTTATTGAAATGAATTTTTTTTTAACATTTAGACAAAATATAAAAGAAAATCTAAAAAAAAAATACTTTTTATACTAGATATGTGTTTGATTATCACAATACATCTGGCTTATATGACTCATTAATATGAGTGAGAACATGGAGCTCAAACTTATTTATTCAGAGGCCAAGAGTGAACTAAAATATGCAATTTGGTGCAAATTCTGATATTAAAAGGGACAAAAAGAAAGATGGAATTCTTATGTTTTAATGAGATTTTTATAACAGTATAGCAGATAGGCTACTTACATAACGTCGTCACTATATCTGCCAGTAATGTCTTAAGCTGATATTTGAGATTTTTGAATTTTGAACATATATATAAAATGTTAATCTTGAAATATTACTAACAATATTAAAGTTATTCTTACTTTTACTTGATAAAAAATCAGTAAAGAAGATTTCACAGCAAAAGGACACGTTTTTGTACAGTTTGTGCATTTGTGCAGTTATACGGAAAAACTTGCAAAAAAAGTCCATATAAATGCTGTGTATATACTGTATAATGTAAATGTGCTTTGTTTTCATTGCTGTGTGTTAGTTTGTAGTGTAGGTCCGGTGTGTGGAGGTGTGTAACACACTCAATGACTCTTTCTCTGACTGTACAGTGGAGGATATTCAGGCATCATTCATCATCCAGCTCTGCCTCGAGTGCCAACTTCACACTGAAAAATATACATGTCACAGTCGCTGCAAAGAGTCCTATCAAACTCTCAACTCTCTTTTTCTTTCTGTCTTTTTTTCTCCCACTCTGTCATCTGTCCCCTCTCTCTCTCTCTCTCTCTCTCTCTCTCTCTCTCTCTCTCTCTCTCTCTCTCTCTCTCTCTCTCATTGGTCAAAATCCCATAGTGAGGCACAAGCAGCTTCACTTTCTTTCATAAATCTTTTGGTGAATGAAATACAGACATGAAAACTGCTGTATTTGCACCCCGAGGATGTGCTGCATTCGTGAAATTATGATAGGAATGAATTCTAATGCTGTTTTTTTCTTCATCAATAAGTAATTTTACCTCATTCAAACCCCATGACATTATAGTCAATTAATTATCAATTAAATCTAGTTTAGTATTTTATTCTTACTCGGAAGTGCTAATAGCTAATGCTATTTAAAATTTTATTTTGGAAGTTCTCCTGCAATAAACATGCACCCAAGGTCAAAAAACACCATTTCCTCATAACCAGCTCTTTCCTCTCAGAGTCTGAAACTCTTCTGATCGAGGATTCAGTCTGTCTAAACCCCGCCTCTCTGAGAGCTGCTCTGCTCTGATTGGTCAGATGACCCAGTCTGCTGTGATTGGTCAGAACTGAACTCTCATTATCATATCTGAATTTTTGTACCTTTTTGAATAGAGTTCATTTAGTACTGGAAGTGATGCTTATTACTAACAAATAGTGTAGGTGAAAAAAATGATGTGCAATTATGTCTATAAAATTGTGAATGGGATCAAAATAAATAAACATAATGGTGAGGAAATGAAGCTTTATGCATGTCACAGCTTCACAATCTGTGAGTTTTTGTCCTGGATATCAATTCTTCTATGTACTTTTAGCCTTGAGTCAATCTGTGCATCGGCAGTTCGGGGTGTAAAAAGCAGATGTTGGAGCCACAGGCCAGAAGGCTCACCTTTCCCCCGGCAGAAGGCAAACACACCTGATGCAGTCTCTGCTGTGGAGAGGTCAAAAGCAAACCGGCTCATGCATAATACTGAACTTTAAGTATTGCATTACTCATTCAGTTCAGGAACAGGCTTGCCAGAACTTTATATCTGTATTTGGGCTTGATTTACTCATCAAAATGGGGATTTCTGTGCATAGCTCTCATACACACTGTAATTGTTCCTCATGGGGGCATAAGGTATTTTCAACAATATGGTTTTGTTGCAATCTGAATCCAGAATTGTTGTTTGTTTCCCACCATCCAGTATGAATGACTGTATTTGTGACAAACACCAATGTGCTGTGTTAATTTAAATATTGTCTGAATTAACATCTCTGACAATCCAAGTCACTTTGTAAATGCTTTTTGACCACTGCCAAGCACCGTACAGTCCTGTTGTGCTTTGCGCTAATGTGCATGCATTTTAAATATGGAGACTTTTATTACTGAAATGTTGGAAAGTGTTAACAAAAAAGAAAGAAAATAATAAAAATAATAAAATAATTTCAATCGAATACTTAATACACCTGACCAATTCTGTATTAAGATCAAACAGGTTCATAAACTTGTGTATATCTGCAAAGTTGCTGATACGTAAATAATTAAAGTTTAGATGTTGTCAATACATTGATATGGTATGTTGCAATGTCTATATAAATGTAAGTAATAGTACACGTGACCACAATTTACATACAAATACATACAAATTAGACCTTGCAAGACTATTGTATGGTCTAAACATTTCTCTTTAGCAACACTATGAAGTAAATATCAGGCACTACACAATGCTCCATCTTCATTGACAAAAAGTCCAAAACAGAGAGAAAAATATGATTTTTTTTTCCCCCAAACAAAAACATATTAGTCTGGATAAGGCCTTTAAGTACCTTTGCTTCTTTGGGATAATTGAAAAATACAATAGAACAAATCAAAGAAACAAATGGCAGGAATTGCTATACCTGTGTACATGTAAAAGAACATTTAGTGTATAATTCATATCTGGAGTCAAAACATAGAGGATGAAATGTTGGAATTTGTTATAAAATTGAAATTTATAAGTAGCTTATAACTTATAAGATTAGAGAAAGTCATCCAAATGGTTCTCCAAACCAAACATCGTAACCAGGCCTAGTTAAAAATGTCTGCATTTGTGAAACATTTTTGCTTAGCTAAGCTGATTGTTGTGCTAAGCCTCGGTTTTCAAGAGAAACCTTTTTAATGACGCATGGAAGCTTAACTTCTGAACTGCATTAGTGTGCAGTGGTTTTAAAACTTTTTATGTCCATTTGTGGAAAAGCCACTTTAACTTTTCTATCATTAGATGTGTCTTGGATCATCACTTTTAATGTCTTGACCCACTGGCTCTCTGTCCACATCACAGATATGTTATATGTCACCCTATATCTTTTTCCACAATAGAGTTGTGTTCATATCCCCGTGCTTGTCTTGGCACATACACCGCTGAACAAGATAAGTTACCGTTTACCGCTAGAGTGCATGCGGAAAGTTTAATCTTCCTTAATTTGGTGACAGAAGTCAAAATGAAATTGCATTTGCCAAATTCTAATGAGTAATGGAGCAAATAATGAAATGACTCTGGAAAACAATTCACACTTAATTTGCAGTTTTGTCTGGGAAAGATCATTAATATGTTGCTCTCCTGTGGGTGACGTCTGAGGCACACTTGAATGGGTGTCGTAAATGGAGCATAGTTCAAGTACTGTGCACCGTATTGAAATAAAGCCCCAGAGAAATGCACACACATAAAGGCTCGACATCTGTGTGAGCGCTCAGTTTGAGAATCGATACAAAGCAGATGGCTTGAAGGACAAAGATATGAGCAAAGATTCTGATTGACAGCCCACAGCTTTGTGATTTAGCCCTTAAAAGAGTTGCAGTATCAAATAGAGTGTATTGATGGGTAGAAACCAAGTGGCAACCTCCCCGTCTCTCCTTGAAGCCAACACGAAAGTGAATTGAACTGCAATTCATCGAGTGGCCGCTTGAGGCTGACAGCAAAAGCGAGTCAAATCTGTATCTCCCAAATGTTAAAATGTCACAGCAGAAAAAAAACATGTTTACAGCCTGGTGGCAAATAGTTGTTTTGGTCTATATCGCTAAGTTTGCCCTTCATGACGACTGTGAGGGGGTAAATATTTTTACAACTCAGCCGTTTAAATTATATTAAGCCTTAGTTTCTGCATAATTAAGGGTGTGGCCACTTGATTGACAGGTGGATTGTTGCTGCTTTCACTGCTAGTAGTTTGTCGGCTGTGTGTTAGCGTCACCCTCAGCTGTGTTTGTGCTTTTTTCGGGATTATTTCATACAATTTAATATATCGTACTTATACCTTCGCCTATGCACCGCCGTTGAATTCCGTCATTGTTGAGTATGGAGAGAACAACCAGCGCTGTATTTCCAGTTGTTTCCCTCGCTTGCACTAATGGATGTCTGGCAATTTCATTCCTTTTGGAGTTTAAAAACTGAAAGTTTATCTAAAGTTTTTAGATTTAACAACGTCTATAGATATAGAGACCACACTCATTATGTGGTACTGTTGCTCTCACGGAACAAATATGCTTATTTAACTTGGTGTAAAATAGTGTAGTGTAAAATAAAAAGTACCGTCAGTATGAAATCCAGGTGTCAGTGCTTTCTTCCGTCCATGCAGTTAGATGCACACCCTTGAATGAGCTTGGATTTCTAATGCATTTGCTTGAACTTCTGCGGTAATATCTTTAGATTTAACCCATCTGAGAAATTGAGAGGTGGCCAAAATCAAATTGTAAAATGGACTAAATAAAGCTCTTTACGAACTTGACATGCGATGCCCTGCAGACTGACATGTATGTGCATGAATCACTGTCACACGGACAAGCTCAGAGCAATATTGTAAGTTACCGTCTGCATGATAAAAAAAATTAACTAGCAGAATAATAATGGATCACGATACACATAGTTGATTGCTTGTATGTTGTGAGAAATGTGTGTGATCTGTGTCATATACTGTCACTGTTATCATCTAGCTACTGGAGTGCCTCAGGGCTCTAGTCCTGGGACCGCTTCTCTCTCCATCTACATGTCATCAATGGGATCTGCCATTCAGAAACATGGCTTTTCCCATCACTGTAATCATCTGTCTACTGGAGTGCCTCAGGGCTCAGTGCTGAGACCGCTTCTCTTCTCCATCTACATGTCATCACTGGGATCTGTCATTCAGAAACATGGCTTTCCCCATCACTTTTATCATCTATCTACTGGAGTGCCTCAGGGCTCAGTGTTGGAACCACTTCTCTTCTCCATCTACATGCCATCTCTGGGATCTGGCATTCAGAAACATGGCTTTTCCCATCACTGTAATCATCTATCAACTGTAGTGCCTCAGGGCTCAGTGCTGAGACCACTTCTCTTCTCCATCTACTGTACAAGTCGTCACTGGGATCTGTCATTCAGAAACATGGCTTTTCCCATTACTGTTATCATTTATCTACTGGAGTGCTTCAAGGCTCAGTGCTGAGACCGCTTCTCTTCTACATCTACATGCCATCTCTGGGATCTGTCATTCAGAAACATGGCTTTTCTCATCACTGTTATCATCTATCTACTGGAGTGCCTCAGGGCTCAGTAGTTGGGACCACTTCTCTTCTCTCATCTACTGTACAAGTCGTCACTGGGATCTGTCATTCAGAAACATGGCTTTTCCATCACTGTTATCATTTATCTACTGGAGTGCTTCAAGGCTCAGTGCTGAGACCGCTTCTCTTCTACCATCTACATGCCATCTCTGGGATCTGTCATTCAGAACATGGCTTTCTCATCACTGTTATCATCTATCCACTGGAGTGCCTCAGGGCTCAGTGTTGGGACCACTTCTCTTGTCCATCTACGTCTCATCACTGGATCTGTCATTCAGAAACATGGCTTTTCTCATCACTGTTATTATCTAGCTACTGAGAGTGTAAATATTGTCACTCACATCAGATTCCACCAATAGCAAAACCACAACCATTCTAATCAACTCCCACAGACAAAATCAAGCCCCGCCCACATTGGTTCTTGTCCCAGAAGCACTTCACTCAGATGTACAGCCCAATAGGGGAGAAAAGACTAGCGCAATGTCCCTTTAATGGAAACTCTAACATGAACAAACTTCATTACAAATAATCACTACAAACTGATGAAAATACTAATATATAGAAGGTGCACAGTGTCTTTCACACAAATACAAACCACCATCATAACACACTACACTAAAATAATGTAATACCAACACATTCAACAATATAAGATGTGACATAAAACCTTAATGTACATATCAGAATAGTAAAATATTAACTTTTAACTTTTACATAACAGGCTGAATATTTCTACATGTCAAGATCCCACAGTAAAGCGACTTTTGTTTTGCAGTATCTCTACTGCACATTCAATACAAACTCAACTATTGTTCAAACGCATGTCGAATTCCACAAGTCTAGCATTTCTAAACAAATGCCTAAGGACAAAAGACGTCCGGACGCCCACTCGAATGTCAACGGGAAATTTAAAATGGACAGGGTATGGAGAGGGAAGATGAGCTACATGTGATGAGGCCAGTGTTTAAAGCCACTGTTCTGGAAAAGACCATTACCCAGACCTTCCTCGGCAGCTTCTGCAGGGAAAATGTGAACGCTTTATTTAACAGTTCAATCGAGGCCCATCTTTGAGCCTAATGGAGCAGAAATACCAAAAGCCAACAGTTGTTATGGAGTTGCATTACCTGTCTGACCTTTTGGCTATATATCATAATAGAGCGCCGCTCTGTCTCCACAGCATTTAAAGTGTGTAGCTGCACCTCACAACCACTGTCATTATCATCAATATTAATATTGCTATTATTCAAAATGAAATGTTAGTCTTTTAACCAATGATTCTGTTAATTAGTAGTGTTTGCTAAGCAAGCTATCACTCATAGTCATCCTTAATTTATAAATCAATAAGTGTAAGTGTTAAATGTTGCATCTTGTCTCATAGATCAGACCCGCACTGTTTCTGCTACAGATGTGAATCATATGGCTTGTTATTAGTGATCAGACATAAAAAATGACAAATGAGATTTACAACAGAGGAGGAAATGGAGCCATTTAGAGAGCTACATTAGGGTTTCTTTAACAACTCTAGTTGTATGATTTGTGCTTTGGTGAACCAGAGGTTTTACATGTAAACTACAATTTAATGACAAGACATATGTAGTTGTCATGTACCAGTATGAGTGCTGTGCTTGTGTCTGTTCTTTACCCGGACGAGAAAAAATAGGACATTCGGCTGAATTTTTGCATTTGAATGCAAAATAAAGTCATATTCATCTTAAATATATAAATATATGCACACATCCCAAACATACATAAATAATAACTACATAAAGAAATTTAAATATATGTTCTAAAATAGCTGCTCAATTCAGACTATCAAAAATTTAGTAAAGAGGATCTGAACATAATTAATATTAAAATAGAATATATTGTGTTCATAACAAGCATCACGCTGTTATAGGAAGCTGATTCTCTCGTTTTAATAATGGGACAGATGGTCGACCACAATGGATCATCCAGTTGATGGCTGCCAAAAGAGAGAAAAAATAGGAACAAATATTTTGCTGTGAAAGAAATGAGAAATGTCACTTTTTTATAATATTGACCATGTTCTTTCTGTGCCTTTTCCCTCGTGAATACAGTATATTTTCTTTTTGAGATGGACAACATTCATTTCATAACACCACAGGAAGGATGACTCAAAAATACAGGAGCCAATAAAAATTCATTAAAGTGTACAGTATATCTCAGCTGACAGGGAACGCTCTCTGAACTGTGAATAACAGGTTCTCATGAACTTCCAGTAACGTTAATAGAAGGTTCAATCAAAGTTATCTGGTCCTAAATAATGTTTTAAAATATTTATACATCAATCATAGTTCACATTTTACTTGGATGTTCGTTTATTTACTTTTTTCAAATGTGACTTGTGTAACTTAAAGAAGCTTGTTTCTGACACAGAATAAAGTTGAAGAAGAGCGGAGTCTTTAAACTTAGATGACTATACCTTAAAGGGATAGTTCACTTTGAAATTATTTTTTGATAAGTTTTATCTTACCTCAAGGACATCCAAGGACACGGGCGATTCGGTCTGCGCAAGCGCCGGAAGTGATCTCTCGCGGAAAATTTGTCTAAATCCACGTGATGGGTAGGTTTAGGGGTGGGGTCAGGGGTAGGTCATTCATACAAATTGGCCAACTCACTTGACAATTGGCCAATATGTACAATTTAGCAAAAATCTTACTAATTCATACAAGTGAAGTCATATGAATTGTTACTAATTAGCCACCTCGTAAAATTCGATACGAACTACAGTGAGATTCGGGTTGAAATAAATGGACAAAACGCATATAAAGTTTTCAGCTGAAACCAGTGTCTTGTAAAATGTATGTTAGCTCGTCATGCAAATGATTGAAGAAGAAGAGCAGTCTTGCATCTGTGGTCTAATAATGCGAGAGTTGTGTTCTGCATGTTTGCTTTGTGAGGCTGAGCATCTTTTCTCTGTGAAATGGTGATTGCACGGTCACGTAGTGGTGGAATAATGACGACACGTGTCAATAACGAAAAGCTAATAAGGACGGAGGACAAAAGAAACAACAGCCTCACCCGGGCCTGTTTTCTTCTGATATATAAGGTGAATTAAACGAATGAATGCTGCGACACACACATATGCATGCAGACGGGTGAGCACAACAATGCTGATGAATAAGGGTCATTGTGCAGTTTTTATGAGGTCAAGCTCGCCGGGAACATTAAACTTCACAGCTTCCCTATACATATAATACAGCCATTGTAAAATCCAATAGAGGCTTACATTAACTTTTGAGTTTTTATTGAAACAACCTTTCATTTCCAAGAGCTTATATATAAGTGTCTCGAGAGTTTCACAGTGCTCCACTTTGAGTGTGACCAATATATTGAATTATTTAAATGATTGATATTGCTTTAGAATTTAAATTTTACCACATTTATTTACATGATTTTGCCCTTAATGCTTCAGTTGAAACCTGTAAAATTCCTGTTCTTTCCACCCAGGACATTGTTTGGTCTTATTATAACATAAATGGTGTTTCACTGTGGAATAATGTGTTTGTTTTCAACTTCTGTTCTATATTTGTACCTTTTAACATGACTGGAGGTTTGGTCTTGTTTTGTTTTTATATTCCCAATATATTTGTCATTTTCCAAATAAACTGTTATGGATTTTTAAACAGAGTCTCATGAAAGTTATGCATGCCATTAATGAGATGTGCACTGGAACCTTTTAAATGTCAATATGCAAATTTTAATGCTAATCCATAGTTCATTTTAGATATTCTACTATTAGTAACCTTTGCAACTACAGTACATGTCAGCTAAGTCTCATTAGACTGTTAGGGTTCGGGCTAGTAGAATAAGTTGACGTAGTTGCAAAGTTGCATCACTCTAAAATCACTCTGGTTTGTTTTAACCCAAATTTGGGTCAATATAGACAAACCCAAATGTTGGGTTGAAAAAAATAATTAAACAAATGAAGTTTAAGTTGGGTTAACATTTTAAATGATTTTTTTAACCCAACATTTGGGTTTGTCCATATTTGACCCAAATTGGTTTGAAACAACCCAGCATTATTTAGAGTGTAGTCAATGTCTGTTGAGGAGGATAAAAAATAAATAAGCAGATATTAATCAGACAGTCTTCTAATAATCTAATGAATGCTAGTTGACATGAAGCTGCGGAGTTATAGAATCAAATTTCAAATATATGGACCATCAAAACAAAGTGAAACCTTCTTTTGCTAAGTTTTGGTGGCCTTTGACTTCCATTGCATGCACAAATGAAAATAAAGTCATACAGATTTGGAACAACATCAGAGTATTTGATTAATTTTGGTTTAAGTTAATATTTTCCAGGTTGTAGCCAGGTGCTTGTTAATTACCACATCCCCTATAGGCTTCATGAAACACCATAGGCAAGGTTTTTTGGTTGCATTTCTGGCTTAACATGAATACTTGTGATTTTGAGCTTGGAAAAAATGTTAAATTATGAATGCATGAGGCGTCCTTTCTGAATCTTCAGCTGGCGTTTGCAGTAAACAATTAATAACAACACTCCGGCATGCATCTTTAATGAGACAGAGAGTGAATTGTAAACTCTGCAGTTCCATTAGATGACGCTGCGCTGACAGACACCAGTATTATTCAACAGTCCATTCCCAGCTAAAGCTTCACTGGTTTATACCTCCTTCGGCCCAGAGACACGTCTGCTGTATTTCTTCATGTTCTTTGACCTGAGAGAGGAAGGGTGCATGGAGACATACACAATTACTTGTACAGCTAATGCGCTCAATCACACATCCACTAAAGCCCATTTGGGATGCATCGTCCTTGGCCTTTTTTGTGCCACAAATGGGGGTCAGAATAGGGGTCAGAGAAAATACGTTTATTGAATGTCTTGGCATGGTGCCCACAATCAAATGGCGAATTTTGGTCTACCTGCGAGCTACGCCACTGGATTATAAAAACGAATGATGTGATTTGCTAAAATTATGCTTCATAAATCTGAAAAGTTCCACTAGGGATGTTTTTACTGTATATTGGTTTGCAAAAACAGCTAGTTTAATTGGCAGATATGTGAAACTGTAGAGCCTGGGAGTGTTTGTAGATCAACACTTCATAAGTACAGCATAAATCAGCAGGTTGATTATTTCTACACACGTACCTTCCTCATAGTGTGCATCTTCTTACAAAACAACACATTAGACGAGCCGTACGTTTTAGAGCAGGGGAAGTATTAGCACAGAATGTCATTTTCTATTAGTTTGAAGGCATTTTTATCTCATTATCACTAATTGCTTTTCATTTACTGTGACTGTTCACTAAACAAAAGCAATAGCCACTTCTAAATTCTAATGAACGGGAATGGGATAGGCTGCGTAAATCATGAAATGCGTCTCTATAGCATGCATTGTGTTTATCATGCAATTTATATGTGGAAATGAGTTTTTGCGTGCACTGTAAACCCCTTGGGGAGGATTAGTGGTGTGGGGTGTGTATTACACACCATAAACTGTGTATCAAATGCATGTGAAAACTCATTTCTGCATATAAATTGCACGGTAAATGCTATTGACATGCATTTCATGAGGAAGTTTTAATTTTGTTTATTATTTATTAACACAAAGAGCATGGAACAAGCATTGATTGCAGTGTACATACACGGTCTGTACATTTAATGGCGTGTACATACACGCGGAATCACTCTGACATTTAACGACGTAGACATACACGCGGATAGCTCAAAATGCGTATAGATGACACGCCACTTGAATTGAAATTGGCGTGTATGTTTACGCAAAAGTATCACATCAGCTGGAAACGGCAGTGAATAGGTGTGTGTTTTCCAACGCGTGTGTTTTCATTGTCGAAATGAAATTCGACGAATGATTAAATAGTGTCTAATTCGTACTAATTCATATGACCTCACCCGTACGAATTTAGTTCTATTTTTTGCTAAATTCGTACATATTTTACGATATTGGCCAATTCGCATGAATTCTGACGAATGACCTACCCCTAAACCCAACCATCACGTGGGTTTAGACAAATCGTACAAATTCGTAAGAGTGAGGTCATACAAATTAGTACGAATTAGACACTTTTTAATCATTTGTCGAATTCGTACGAATTAGTCCGTGAGATAGCGTAGGTGTTTTCCAGTTTTACGTACAGACGTATCCAAATGAGCCTGTGCTTATTTGGTGTTTATACAAGTTTTTGGTTCAGATTGAAGCTGTTATAGTTGGATTATTAACTGGATTTAGGGTGCATCTTAACATACAGTATAACGATTGGTTTTGGAGACAAATGTGCAATTTCCCATTAAGCTGAGGAACGTTTTCTTTTTCTTTTTTACCTCTTAAATAAGCGGGGTGATGGTTATGTGTATACCGCCTCTGATACGGAGTTTGCTCGTCTGGTAGATGAGACACCAAACTACGACTACGACTCGCAGTGAAAGAGCCGAAACGAGCCTGAGAGCCTCGCAGCTGGCAACCGCACAATTACTCCTTCCTCTGCAATCAAACGCAATTATCTTTTCAATTTTATGTTTGGTGTTGTCAGTGTGCTCGATTTCTTATTTTTGTTTTGTTCATGGCCCTCTGAATTGTCCTTTATTCACTGTTTAGACACTGTCCGGGAAGCTGTGTAATAAAGTCATTCTTGAATACTTGAATTGGGACGCCTTTAACTCACACCTCTATATTCGGGCTTGATCGCAAGCTGTCGACACTATAACACACTTGTGAATCTGACTCACAGGAATGTTGTGAAGTTTCACCATATTGGTGGTTTTATTTAGAAATCTTGCATTTTAATTGATCTCTGAGTAGCTGGAAGGGAATACCGGGTTACAATAATGAATATGCAATAAAGAAATGCAACCAAAGCCACCTTTTCTTACATTCTGCTGCATATTTAGATAATGAAATTAGCAGTGTTTGTCTTAACAGACCTTTAGTGGATTCTTAAATTACCATGGATTACGTTTGCAATTTTTGTGTGACTCTCTGAGTGTAAAGAAATGCCAGATCAAATTACAGAGTCTACAGTGCGTTTTCAATGGTGTAAAGAAATGCATGATGTTTGTTTATGCTTGGGTCAAATTCAAAGAGTAATTCTGACTCGGAAACCAAGCCAAAACGAAAGGTGGTGTTTTCATGCTTGTCATAACTGAATTATTACTGGAGGGAAATGTAAACAGGGCAGTCATTTGATATCGGGAAGACATGGCTTCTTTACAGTATGCAGCGGGAGTAAACGAATAAAGGTTTTCTTTCCGGTTTTCAAACGCTGACTATTAGAGATTGTACATCACTTTAGTCCAGACACTTTATTCAGTTTGTGTCCAAATCAAATCACAGAAAACTTGTTTTTTTTTTTATAGAAACGTAGCTGTAATGCAACTTTTTGGCAATGGTCTGATATTCTCTCTGGATTCACATTTCAGACAGTTGTTTGATGTGTGATGAGGCTGAGGACAAGTAAATTGACTGTTTATTGAACAATTTTTTTATGTAAAATGGACGTGTGAAGGTGACACTGATTCCTCTTGGCTTTTGTTTTGGTGCAGCTTTGGTTCTTTGTAAATGAAATGCTGGCCCAATAACCATTGACAATCACTGCTTCTTGTTTTCTGTCACTGTGCAACAAGCAGAATAAACACTGAGCAGATATGTTACGCACGGTTTCCTTTTAAAACACATTTACGCATGTTCATTTAGAGGACGCTTCTATAGAAAGCAGCTAAATGACGTAAAGTAGAAAGTAAATGTAGTAAACAAAAGTATTTTCTTCAGTATTCAACACAGATACTGCAGTGTCTAATAAACACAACAGTAAACAGTAATTTGCAGTGTTTTGCTTGGACCTAATCAGAACATCTTTTACATCAAATGAAAGCTGTTCCGGCCAATTGCTCTATTGTTCAGACTGTTTTAAAGCTCCAAATGGCAGAATGAACTAATAACACACGCAGGAAGAAATGTCTGTTCTGCAAATAAGTGAGTCAATTATCAGCAGATGGTTAATTTAACCAATAATCCAGCATTGTGTGATTATCATCAATAGATTAACGCTCACGCTGTTCGAGCAGTGCCCTATAGCAATGCAAAGCTCATTATCATGTCTTACCTTCCTTGAACACATTTTCAGTTTATGTACAGTGTTGCATGTAAACTTTGTTGACCTGCCGTGAGCTTCAATTAGAATCTTTCTTCTTTGTTTTTTTGCCTTTGAAATGCAAAAGGAGTTTGCCAAAAGTTAAAAATAGTTGACTTTCAGGTAGGTAATTTAGAATATTCTGGCAGTTGCATGACCCATTTAGAAGATGACACACTTGATTATTTTGCATGACTAACGTACTTAAGAAAAACAAAAGTTTGATGCAATCTCTTTAAAACGTCTTTATTTTCTGGTTCTGTGTGAAATTACATTTATCCATTTAGCAGATTATTTTTTTCTTCAAATGAGTAACACCAACAATATTTTCAGTGCACAAAGACACGATTTGAATTAGCAGTGCACAAGTATTTTAATGCATTTTTTGCATTTGTAAAATTTTAATCTGTGAATTCTCAGTTTTCCTTCTCAGGCCGTCTTTGATTTATATTTCAGAAACTGTCAAGTGCACAAATTTTGCACTTGAAATAATCGAACTTAGAAATACTCGAATACTCAAAGAACTTAATTAGTACTATGAAGACTCATTGGCTTCCAGAGTTCCAGACCCTGCTTGTTTGGGTTTTAATGCTAGTAATAGAGCGATTTAACATCATTGATTAGAGACGGTGCCGCTCGATTTCACAGAAGGGAAGTCTGACTTTCATCAGGAGAACAGTGCTGTTATTTAGGACTTACTCTATAGGGAGCATTTGAAGCTTGTGCCCGTCAGCGAGTCTTCATAAGCCATCTTCTAGGTGTTCCATGTTGGTTTGAAATAATTAGCACCGTTAGCAGTGAATCCCCAGTATGGAGAGATGAGACCAGTGTAATTGGCCTGTTCTGATCTCTCATCTCTAGGGGACGTGCAGCACGCCGCAGTGCACTTGACTTTATAAAGCACACTGTTGATGTTTTTATGTGTGGATTTTCTTTAGGATCTTTGCATTTGGCTTTAAGAAATGAGAGATGTCCAAATGCAATTTTGCTGCACCTATAAGTCCGCGCCACAGAAACGGCTTTCTTTTGCATTGGAAAGAAAGCTTAAAATCTGACCCGATTTGCATTGCCTTATAACCCATTCATGCCCACTCCATAACCTATTTGTGGAGTCAAGTGATAAATGACAATGTGAAGCATTTCAACAAAAGGGCAGCGTGACAGCAGAGTGATGACTTGGAGGGAGAATTTTTTTTTTTTTTTTTGCACTGGCAAACCCTTGAAAATGGGTGCGATCCTTGGAATATGGGAAATAAATGTCTTTGAATGTCAGAATCGTGATGCCAAAAAGAAAAGGAAAATAAAAATATATTATTTTACAGAATACTGGCGTTGAAAGAACCATTTGCAGCTAAACGCAGACATAGCCAATAAACAGACATGCTAGATTGATGAAAGCTGTGACGATTGCCCTACTATTTAGGCATGAATTCAATGTAAACAATAGGTCAACAAATAACATTTAAACCTAAACCAGATTAATTTCACAGTTCTCATATCTGAGAATAATAATCAGAAATGCGCAATATAAATTCGATATTCGGCTATTTCTTCCTCAGAATTGCAAGCTCATATCCCACAATTCTTTGGTTAATAATGTCAGATTAAATGCATGAAGCGTATTTGTATTTATTTCATATTTAATTATTGGTTTGCATAACATTCTGAGTTTGAATTTCACTGTTTTAATTCACTAGGGCCTGGTTTCACAGACAGGGTTTAGGTTAAGCCAGGATCAGGTCTTAGTTTAATTAGGACATTTAACCCTCTGGGGACAGGGGTATTTGGGGTCTTTGGGATTTTTTGACATGCTCTGACATTCGTGCTTTTTGTAAATTGTAATGGTGTAAATTCACTCTATAGAGCACAAACGGGGCTACCATAATATGTGAGCAACATGTATGTACATTTTTGTATTTTTAAGAGAATAATGTTTATCCGTGGTTATTAAAAAAATAAAATGAAATTAGCTGAAATAAGACTTTTGACTAATGGATGGTGTGAGTTCTGGCTTCGAAATTATGTGAAAATTATTTTGGATCTCGAGACAAGACAATGGCAATGACGTATTTTAGGATGTGCCAGTGGAAGTTGCTTTCAGTTGAAACAGCTCAAACATGCCTTTTAGTGTGGGACGACTAGCTTAAGCCTTGAAACTGGCGGTTTGAGTAATACTGAGCCTGTTTATGTGAGATGAGCAAATGCATGTTCACATTTACTCTCACACACACCGCTCTCTGCACTTACTCACTCAACATGGGGACAGGAGAGCTGTCAGTTCATAAAGAAGAAAACAAAGTCACTTGAGTTACTTATTTGTAAAAATAGATAGTTTGTTGTAAATTTAAAAGTACTAGTTACTTGAAAAAAGTAATCTGAATATGTACAGTAACTCGTTGACAGTGCTGAGACATGCACTCTTATGTAAGACATGAATATAATCAGTTCACTTTTTCTAATGAATGGGCACATTTTGCACCATTGGTTTTGTCCTTTTGTAAAGTTTATTATGACGGATGGGACCGGTGTAGTTATATCATCATGAGGTTTTATTATTGCCAAAACCAGAAGGATGTTTTATGGATAAATCCAGGGCTTCAGTCAGCATCACCAATGACACATCATGCCACCATCTTTAATCTCGACAACACTGATTCATGTCACAAGCATTTGAAACGACTTCTCTTCAGTACATCAAAATAATTGCCCTTCTGGGAGAGTAAAGGGGGTGAACAAGCAATGACAAAGCAAAAAGCTTCCTGGAAGACTTCAGAAAAGGTGTAGTCAAGTAGTTTATACTGTATCAGCATTGCTCGTAGATTTACTTGCTTGAAAAAAATGCGTTTAAGGGGTAAATAAATAAACAAAATTCCATTATCATTCAAAATACTTTCATCAAAGTCATTTCTGAAATTCTTATGACATAATTACTAAATAATAACAATAATATCCTGGGCCAAGGCTACTTTTATGGTGCATTTTGGTCCTTTTTGGAGATTGAAGGCCCCAGGTCATTGTCTTCTTTTGCTGAAGGCAAAAAGAGCAGCAGATGAGCTTCCATTAAAATGTTGTTGTTTTTTTGTTCCATGAGCAAAAAAAAAGAGTCATATGGGCTTGGAACAACATGAGTTTCCCTTTAAACTTTCCAAATTTACCAGGTGTCATTTTATGAAAGTGTAAAAAAAGTGTCTCTTCTCTCAGCAGAAATCCCTCAGTCTTTGTCTAAAAAATTAGATAGTGCAACATTTGAGTGTAATTTCCCGACGTTTCTGTGTCACGACGAGGAATTAAAGAACATGCCGATGCTGTCGTCTCCAGCTGCGAGTGGGATGAAAGTGAAAGCTTCTGTCAGAATAATGCTGTGCTGAGTTTCACTAGACGTGAGACACGCGTGTCTTCTCTGACTTTACCACGAGCTTGATGACGTATTGAAGCAATATTGCAGAACATTTCTGTGGACGTGCTTCAGTGTGAACATAGATTTTACAGTCTTCAAGCTTGCGAAGATTTTCATTCCTGTAAAGTGTGTGGGATCAAAGATCTGTGTGAGGCGTTTGTTTTTTCCAGCACACACACCGCTGGGTTGATAACCTTGGAGTGAACGCTCAGAGTCAGATTTAGTCAGCAGAAAATCTTCAAGACAAGGATGATTCAAGGTATCAGAGGATAATAATCGGTTTCACCACAAGTATTGTAACACTATTCACCCGGATCTGTCAACTTCTTGTGATTAATTTAACAAAGAAAAAATAAAATTCGAAAAGCACCACCATTGGTAAAAAAATCTATTGTTTTAGTAATTACAAGGGCCTGAGTGTCCACGTTCCCATGGTACAACGAGCACACTCGGGCCCTGAAGAGAGCAGCTAGAAAAATGGAGCATAGCTGGAAGAAGAGCTCGATTGCATACAGAGAGGCCTTAAAAATGGCTTGATCTGCTTATTTTTCAAACTTATTAGAAGAAAATAAACATAATCCTAGGTATCTATTTGAAACAGTGGCTAAACTAACAAAAAAGAAAGCTTCAGAGCTCAGAAGTGTCCAAGCAGTAATGACTTTATGAATTTCTTCATTTATAAGATTGATAATATCAGGGATAAAATTATAACAATGCAACTGTCTACTACAGTATCACATCAGGGGGTGAATTGTTGTCTCCCTGAGGAAAGATTTGGTTCATTTGCTGCAAAAGGAGAGGAAGAATTTTGCAAACTCGTTAATTCATCTAAATCAACAACTTGTATGCTAGATCCTATACCGACTAAACGACTGAAAGAGATGCTTCCAGAGGTCATAGATCCTCTTCTTAATATCATTAATTCGTCTCTGTCGCTATGATACGTACCAAAAACCTTTAAGCTGGCTATGATAAAACCACTCGTTAAAAAAAAAACGCACCTTGATCCTACAGAAATATTTAATTACAAGCCAATCTCGAATCTGCCTTTTCTGTCAAAGATACTGGAAAAAAGCAGTATCCCACAACTGTGTTCCTTTTTTGAAAGAAATGATATCTGTGACGATTTTCAATCAGGATTTAGACCACATCATAGGACAGAGACAGCTCTCATTAGAGTCACAAATGATCTGCTCTTATCACCTGATCACGGTTCTATCTCTCTATTAGTGTTACTCGATCTTAGTGCTACATTTGACACAACTGACCACAACATTATTTTAAATAGACAAGAAAACTATGTTGGCATTTGTGGAATTGCATTAGGATGGTTTAAAGTTATCAGTTTGTAGCAGTAAGTGAAGAGATGTCTTATCGATCACAAGTTCAGTATGGCGTACCACAAGGCTCAGTACTAGGACCGCTGCTATACACTCTGTACATGCTACCATTAAGAGATATCATTAGGAAACATGGAATTAGCTTTCACTGTTATGCTGATGATACCCAGCTGTATATCCCTTAAAAACCTAACGACACTCACCAACTCACAAAATTAACGGAATGCGTAGCTGATATAAAAAATTGGATGACTAGTAATTTCCTATACTAAATTCTGAAAAAACTTCCACACGTAACAGGCTAGAATACTGTCTGACGCTTGATGGCTGCTCTGTTAAGTCTGCAAACTTATGTTTGTTTTTAAATTTCGTTGTGTTGTGCATACTGGGCCACCGTAGTTTAAACATTTTGAATGCATGTGAAACAGATTTTGCCTCACCAACAGAATAATAACACTAATATTTCTTATCTGTTTCATTATTATAATATATTATGCTTATTTTAATTCTATTAAAGTGTTCTATGCATGTTTAAAAATAACCAGAAAATGGGTATGAAAACTCTTGAATTACACGGCCTAACTGAAACTGAGATAGCTGCAGATGCAGGACCTGTGCGCACCTGAGCGGATGAGATCAGTGTTGCTGTTCTTTAGATGCATGTGTCCTTGCTTCACGTCTGGAGACTCATTCAAAAACACCTTCTTTTCTTTTTTTACCAGCTGCGTTAGCAGTAACACACATATTACCTCATTACCTCAAGCTTGCATGTGACTACAGTGAACAGGGTTTGTAACTTTTTTCTTCTTCTCAATTTTGTCTCTAAATTTTACATATTATTCCCACATTATCAGTTACACACTTACACTCTGTAAGCTCTGTATGTTGAGAACAAAGATGCAGTTGCAATGCAAATAAGAAACATGAACATCAGAAGTACTTATGCATTTATGCTTTTATTTAATATTTATTTATTTATACATTTATTTACATATTTTTTTATTATTTATGCATTCATTTTATACATTTATTAATATTTTACTTTATGTATTTATCTATGCATGCATGATTAATTTACTGAAATAATTGTTATGCCTATTTTAGAAGCAGAAATAGACCGTTTTGCATGTCCAGCAACATTGCAAAGTGTAAAACCTTTATATTTGAACACAGACTAACTTTCTGCGCCACTTTCCCCTCTTAAACTTTCGATCTGTCTCAATCCATGTTCCAAGCATCTACTAATATATGCATTATATACTCATTTTGCAATGTTGTTATGTTATTTTTTCCAGCATGTTTCATTAGCCACTCTTGGGTTAAAATAATTTGCTGCTGTCTCTAGTGGCATTAATTGGGATGTAATTAGATGCTCATTTGCTCCAGATTAATGTTGTACTTCCCAGAACAAACAGTGTTCAATCTGGCAACACAAATGTCAGGTGTTGATCTTTTTTTAGTGTTCCAGTCCTGAATCCGGTCCAAAGATTTAACATTTGCTTGATTTCTCTCTCAGGAGCCATCAGCGCGTGTCTGGTCCTCCTGAATCCTCCGTGATTTGGGAGCACCTGGGGAAATCAGTGAGCATCCCACGCTTTACAGCCTCTTCTGAGACTTCAGGTGGTGTAAACACTGCTTGTCCTGTTGAGTTAAAGCCTCCTTGTCCTGGAAGAGACACCCCTTTAAATGACTGCAGTGGTCTTATCATATTCATGCTTTCAATAATTACTGTATCAAGCATAAAACACACAATAATGGCTTTTATTCTCTTGAATAGGCAGCTTTCAGACCGCTCAGTCGCTTAGTTTAAAAGTTCCACCCAGACTCTCTCATTCATCCTGCTTTAAAACTTCTTCAGCATCATCTTCTGCTCCCCGTAGAGAGAGAGATCTCCACAAATCAGCCCTCTTCTCCTGTCAGAGACGCCTGTGAAGAGAGAGAAGAGCACTTTCTTGACAGCTGTGCAAATCTGAAAGCTTTCTCCAATCCTAAGGGCCCATATTTTATACATCGTAAAAGCGAGTCACTATGTTGATTTACCGATGACCGAAAATCAAATCCCATTGCTTTGGGTCTGCAACCACAGTGGCATTTTATGTGTTTATTTTAATCATTTTTCTGCCTTAAAGGAGCCATATTCTGTATGCTTGTAGTCATTTTCTTTCTTTAAAGGGATAGTTCACTTTGAAATTAATTGTTGGTACTGTATGTTTTAGCTTACCTCAAAGGGCATCCAAGATGTAGGTGTCTTTGTTTCCACAGTATTTTCAATTTTGATATTTTTAGGTCAAACCATTCTTGTCAGTCATATAATGCAGGTCTATGGTCACCACCTCAAAGAGCATGCACAGAGAAGTCCAAATTAAACATGATTTAATGACTCATTGACACACTGATGGCCTAAGACACGAAACGAGTTTGTGTGAGAAAACAAAGAGTATATTGTTTTTACCTCATGTAACCACAGCGACCTCTGACATATATAGCAATTGTAAGTCGCTTCTGGATAAATAAATATATGAATAAATGTAAATGTAAAAAAGGAAGTGAGATTAATTGATGCATAAGTGGGTCAAAAATGCACAATATTTCAGCTAATGATCGTTTAATGTAAGTTTAAACCGTATCTATTTGTTTTTAATTATAATCTTGCATTTAAAGAGTCTTAAAGCATTCAGTTCACACTTATATTCTTTCTGTAGTAAGTACTTTTAAAAGTATGCAAGTGCACTTTTTTCCACTAGGGACCCCACATCAGACCGGTTAATCGTACCGCGCAGACACGTTAAAACACAAAAACTGTCATGCACAGATCTAACATGTATTAAATGTCAATCATCCCTCTCAGAATGGCCACATCTTCTGTCCTCGCATAACCTTGTGATCTCGCATGAGGTTGCCCTTGGTTTACATCACCGTCAAACAGTTCAGTCTGTTTCCATAACTCATCCAATTTTAATTAGTGCCAACTTCGAAAACAATCTCTCTCTCTGTCTCTCCGGTGTTCTTTGACCCAGTGGAGATGAATTCATTTTTAAGAAAGATAAATGTAGAGCAATTTTAGATTGGAAATGCAACTAAACCAACATATGAACATGTTTCATTTAAGCTGCTGTTCTGGTGCCTGTGTGAAAACTACTGTAGACAAAGTTTTTAATCTGTGTTGATATAATGTGATTCGCTGATATTGACGTCAATACATGAGAGTTTATGAATGACCCATTTTAGCTGCTTAGTTTCCATAAATAGTCTTGATGAAGAGGGAAGGGATTGTTGTGAACGTTTGTGAACGTTAGAGTATTTCAGCGCAGTCTCATCCCAATTCGTCATATAACTGACGTTTTGGGACGTCTTTTGACCATTCGTCAATATACGACTTTTTAGGGCCCCTTAACGTCGGTAGATGACGTTATGGGATCCTAACTCTACCCCAGACCTAAACCTAACCCTAAACCCAACTCGTCACCTAACTGACGTTAAAGGTAAAGCGTCAGTTGTATGACGACCCGGATCGTCATCTACCGGACGTTTGAGAAGGCGCCTAAAAAGTCGTATATTGACGAATGGTCAAAAGACGTCCCAAAACGTCAGTTACATGACGAATTGGGATGAAGACTGTGTTAAGTATTCCTCATGCAATCAGATTATAAATATATTTAGTAAAAATGGGGATTAGCAGTGCTGATTTATGGGCAAAGATTTTTATTTTATTTTATTTTAATTTAATTATATTTTCTTTATTTCAATTAAAAGTTAGTGGATTAAAACGATGACATTTTAGTACAAAAATACAAACAATTCTTTTATATGTGCATTTTTACATGACCCGGGCAGACAAAGTTTTTAATCTGTGTTGATATAATGTGATTCTGCTGATATCTGACGTCAATACGAATACATGAGAGTTTATGAATGACCCATTTTCAGCTGCTTAGTTTCCATAAATAGTCTTGATGAAGAGGAAAGGGATTGTTGTGAACGTTTGTGAACGTTAAGTATTTCCTCACGCAATCAGATTATAAATATATTTAGTAAAATGGGGATTAGCAGTGCTGATTTATGGGCAAATATTTTATTTTAATTTAATTATATTTCTCTCTATTTAATTTTTCTTTAAATTATTCTTTTATATGTGCATTTTTACATTACCCTCTAATTTCTTTAAATATCAAATACAGTCACATATAAAAAGGAGAAATCCTCCAATATATGTCCCATTAAATGGTAATAATTTGCCTTTTGTACCGTGTTTTGAATGATATTTCTAGATGTAAATGATTTGTGCTTCTTGCTCTGCACGGCTACTTAATGAGAATCTCTATAAACATTCACACTAAGAGGAGGAAAGGGGAATAAATATGGCAATTTGACCTCTTTCTCATTTCAGATGTAGTCGGAAAGCTTTCCTCAGATTTATGTTTGCTTCGGAGCGCATTGTTTACTGATCCAGACAGCTTGCAGCTAATATTTTTCTTAGTGCTCATCTTCAAGTTCAGTTAATCATTGAGTTTCTGAAAATGTCGCTGCCTTCTGAATTCATGAGCCAGTCAACCCACATGAAAGATATTCCATAAGAAATCAGTTTTAATGACGCCGCTTACATGGGATAGAAATAGACTAATTATTTTCCCCTGCACTGGCATTACTAGTACATTAAATCTACAGTCCAGAATCCAAGAAAGTTAAACCTCTACCAAAGTTTGTTTGGTGCCCTTCATAATTAGAATGAACAGAAGAGAAAGAGTTTTGTAAGAAGAAATAAATAAGTCTTTACCCATGTAACCAGTCCTACTTGACCCGCTCCAAAGTGGCATTCGAACAAGCGTGTCCAGCATGGCAAGTGGGTGCGCGACTAGGACACTAAAGATGGTGATAGACGGCAACTTTTTTGGGCAATGTTGTAGAGCGATGTTGCTTAAGCACTTTCCCATTGAGAATGGGCAACACATCTCTATCGGGATACTCGTGGACCTGTCGTGGATGCACTGCTACTCACAAACATATTTCCTAACCATTACTATGGAGACCATTGTGTTATTAAATTTGCTAGTTATAAGGGCGGTGTTACTATACCATAATGCCTTTAATGTTCCTTTTTAAATGCATTGTCTAATGCTCAGATGAGCTCATTCTCTCAGTCTAATGCTGAGACCGTGATGTTTGCAATCATGCGGTCGCTCTCAGTGTTTCTAATCAGAGCTCAAAAGTGTGTTGTTTAAATACCTCTTCTTTTTGATGGACGAGGAAAGGCAGAACATATTTTACATTGGAGAATTATTTAAAAAAAATTGTAAAACTGGGAAGGGTTCTTAAATTAAATAATTAAATACACAAGTAAACTGGTTGATGGGCAGAGTTTTTCAGTGACCCATTTAAACATGACTCTTTGATTTGCTTCAGAGGCTCTGATTGTGTGGCCTCTTTAAAGCCGTCCTCCAAGAGGAAGAAGGGATTGCATTTTTAAGTGCTTTGTGTTTTTCTTTGGAATACAAATCAACATGAAACACTGGAAGTGTGACGTCCACGTATGTCCGCTGTATTACCGCTCCACTCACTCTCGAATGGTCAGTTTCTGCAGATAAATCACTTGAAATGTGAACTTCACGGCACTTCTTCCTCAACACCCTGTACAACTGAGATTGTTAAAGTTTGTGATGCTCAGACCCCCAGAATCCAACCTTTCCTTCCTGTTTACTATTGAATAAACCATGCATTTCATGTAAGACCCATTTATATGGTCTTTATATGGACATTATGGAGGCTTGTTTCCACCACAGAAGAAAATAATACGAATGCTTATTGCGACTTTTTATTTAACAATTCTGACTTTTTTTTTTTCTTTTTTTGCTATTTCAGTATTTGAAACTACATACTATTTATATAAGGAATAATCTACAGCTAGATATGCATTAAATGATTTGAATGCACGACTGGATGTCAAAGATTAAACCTTGATTCATTAAATCCAGGATTAAACTGACCTGGAACCTGTGTATTAAACACTTTTATTATATACCTTCCAGCCAATCAGAATCGAGCACTTCGACAGACCATGGTATAATTTAGAAATATTTCACCAATATGTCACCGTTGAGAAATGCACAGTGCTTTTCATTACAGCGAAACACAAAAACTCAAACCTTTTTTTAAAAAAAATCGATTAAATAAAACTCATTTGGATTTTTTTTTTAATGATTAAGAATAAGATATGAATAATATTAAGGTGAGATAATGCAATCAGTCAGGTCAAAATAAAATCAGTCACTTCTTCTTCTGGGTTATTGAATCAAAATGTGAATTGAATAATTAATGAATACACAGAAGTGTAGAAACAAGACAAAGTCAGAGCTGATACCCGTCACTCACGTATGAACGTCACGTTGCATAAGTGACCAGAACTGACATTTTTTTCAATATGCATTCAACAAGTATTGAAAAGAATGTGATATTAGGAATGCAAGCAAAGGCCAGCGTTTACTTTCTCTTCACTGTTAGCAGTCCTTGTCAGATGTGAAATATGAAAACACACAATTCTGATAATATATAAGATATATCAAAGGATTATTCTCTCTCAGTTTACCAAACAGAGGCCTGTTTCTAATAATCAGATTTCATTGCAGGTTGAGCTTTTCTTAAGACGGCATAATGTTTAGATTGAGGCTTTTCATTCCAGAAACATAATTTGCCTTAAAAGTGGCGCATTACTTTATATTCAGTATATTTAAAACACAGCAGCCCTGAACTCAAACTTATGAGATTTCTCCCCATGTGACCTTAGATGGAGAAGTAAATCAAATGACCCAGGAATATTATTGCATTCGCCAGGAGAAATCATCTCCATAAATATCGACAGTTGGCTGTAGGTGAGCGGCAGGGAATGGGAATGCGCTGCCCTCCCGATGACTGAGCACTACATCACACTGTGTGCGGTATACATATACATCAAGAATACATTTATGAAGCTACAGGAGCAGACAGAATGAAGAAAGCTGTTTTCAGAGAGTGTGTGGCTTTCTTTAAGCATCATCTCTCTCTCTCTCTAAATATACTCACACAAGCTGAGATGCTTTGCTTGAGGGAACCGCTGGCATATACTGATTAAGAGACATAATGCAATCAGACAAAAAAGAGCTATAACTAGGAAACCCTGATAATATTTTGAAGTTAAGTCTGGCAAGCGGTTCATATATTTTCATGTTTATTGGATGAATGCCTTCCGTTTGATTTTTGGCAAAGTGCACTAATGTCTGACCTCTTTGAGTTTTGCTGTAATCAGGCCAAAAGCGCACAAGAGAGTTCTGAGTTTTTAATGGTTTAATTGTCTTTCAAACTATCCCAGCATGACCTCATTAGTATTCCAAATTATTCATATTTAAAGTTGGTTCTAGTGCACATGCATTCTCACATGTTTGAGACTGAAATGCAGAACATCAACATTAAAAATGCAAACAAATAATTGTGAATCAATAACAGGTTTACATGCATCCAAGGTCAAAAAATATATAATATAATACATGCATCACAGTTTCCTCTCAGTGTCTGAAATGCTTCATTCGAGGATTCAGTCTCTTTAATCCCCGCCTCTCTGAGAGCTGCTCTGCTCTGATTGGTCAGATGGCCCAGTCTGCTGTGATTGGTCGGAATAAATGCTCATTATCATATCTGAACCTCAGCTCTTGATCAGAGTGATACGAATAATAACGATGGCATGGGGTTTTACTGTATCAATCTCTTCAAAGTGGATTTGCTTTGTCAGCAGAAAACAATGTCTTCTCAACACTTGAACAACACAAACCAAACTCTTCCAGTCTCAGATACACTGACAGTGTTTGAGGGCGGAGCTACGAGGCGCTGTTCAGCCAATCAAGCCCACAGGCTGGCATTATGCAAATTAGTTGGTTCAGTAATAGTCAAGTTATGGTGTAACTGACAACTAGTTTCAGTTCAGAATCACTTCTGTCTTTTAGCATACAATTACTCAATTTATCTGCAATTTGATATTTTAAACTCTGCAGAACATTTACATTCTCAAACATCTTTTTTACACACTACATGAAAGGTGATATCCAAGAAAGCATTAATAGGGGCTCAAAACATAAAATATTTAACAACACATTTCAGAACATGCATTTACTTGCGCATTTAAATCCAGCCATTCACAGTGTGATTGAATTTAGGCAAATTTAAATATGTGCTAGCACTTTATATTACAGTCCTGTTCCCCATGTACTTATTACAGTTATTACAATAACTGAGTAAAAACTAGGTACTGAACGTAACAATCTATTCTCATCCCAAGGCGCTAGTTCGACACTTTTGCAAAAGCGTAATATAGCAACGCACAGGGTACCCTTGAGCGCCAAATGAGACGGTTAAGTTTAGGTATGGGGTTGGGGTAGGGTTAGGCCACTAGGAGGCGCCTTCTGCCCGCTTTATTTTTACGTCTCATTTGGCGCTAAAAGGTACCCTGTGCGTTGTATATTTACGCTTTTGCAAAAGCGTTTGTATATGGCGCTTTGGGCATGAGAACGGGCTTGAACGTAACCTTAAAGCGGTGTAGATCCCTTATATTAGCATTTCTTAACTGTAAGCACACGTACGGCCATGTGCTGTAAAATAAAGTGCAACCATGTTTATAAAAAACAAATAATCAATAATGTCTATCCAAACATACAAAAATGACACTTTTGCACCATCTATAAGGTTTTCTGGTCACATGAGAGCAGAGGATTGTAACTTCGAATTCCTGCGGGATTCCTCCAAGAGACGCCAGATTGTGAGAATACACACTTTGTTCAGTCATGGACAGAGAGTAATCGGTAACACTTTACTTGAAGGGGTGTGCATAAGACTGACATGACACCTTCATAATCATGACATATAAACAGGGTTTATGCATGTTTATGACAACTGTCATTATCATCATATCAGTTTGGTCACAGCGCCCCCATATGGTCGAAAGTAATATTTCACTTTATTCTTATTTCTTATTTTCACAGCTATTCAGAGCTGATTGTTCCACAGATGTACTTTGTGTTTTTAATCATCTCTTAATCCAACAGGTTTTCCTCACAAAACCTTGGTAAATATTATGGAACCAATAACTTAATATTCCTCAGCTAAGGCATCCTCTGAGAAATATAATCCTGTCCAGATGAGAACGTCTGTAATTTATCCGCTATATTACTTTTGTGTCAGTGCCAGAATTATAAATCAGCGTGAGCAGTCCCATCATAGACTGCATGGTTGCTTGCATAATTCACTTTCAATGCAAAAGTAGCTGTAAAATGCTATTTTAAAGGCTCCTTATTTTGTTATGGAGTCTTCAACAGTAAGTTTACATGCATCCGATAAAACCCTCTTTCATTTTTCTCATAATATTACTGTAATTGCAACATCAGCCCTTAACTCACTAAACCTTTCTGAGAGCTGTTCTACTCTGATTGGTCAGATGGCCCGGACTGTTGTGATTGGTCAGAAACCAAATGCTCATTAGCATATCTGCATCTGAATCTCTTCCTCAGCACTTGATACACAGTAACAATGGCATCAGTTTCACAGAATCGGAAGTGCAACAAAATGGATTTATTTGGCGGCAGAAAACCGGTTTCAGGCAGTTCAGAACCGTTTCTTTCTTTTAGGAGATAATAACTCCATTTATCTGCACTTTGATCTTTTAAACTTTGCAGAGCTTTCACAACCAGCTTTATTACTCACCACATGAAAGGGAACATCCGACAAAGCATAAAATGGGGCTCTTTAGTACAATGCAAACATTTAGATGCCATTTAAAGAGAGAGAGAAAGAGACACGGAAAATAAAGCTTACCTTTAAAAATTGCAAGACTGTCAGTAACCAACGGAATAAATGTGTGATAAGGGCCAGCTTTTTATATGAAGAGATGCAAGGTGCAGGATGTGACCCGGGCGAAAACAGTGTGTGTGAACAATTATTGTTGAGCAGGAAGCAACTGGAGACATAATGAATAGATTCCAGACCCAAAACACATAATGAAGAGAGTGCGACTCCTGACCTCAGGTTGGGATAGACTTGTTTGTGTGTTTCACATGTGTGTGTGGGAGAGAGACAAGATGCTGGAATGAAGGTGTGTGTGTGTGTGGTGTTGGAGCTCTAATTACTCTCCTGAGAGATGCTGTGCTAACAGGAACAGAGCTGGGACTGGACAGATCCTAATTAAATCTCATGTCAGGGATCTACAACTCCACAACTCTCCATCCACTGTTATCCCTGATTCTCCAAGGACGGAGTTTCCTACTGGGAAATGCAGTGAATGACACACAAAACACAGTCATTTTGATATTAACTCTTTTCCCACTAGCATTGTTATTATTGTTTTTTAAGTTGCCCTCCAGCACTGGAATTATTTTCAATTGCGACCTTTCGGTTCTCTCGAATCCAACACTGAAGTGACTTAAACTGCAGTTCCTCCACTGGCCACTAGAGAGACCGGCTAGTGAAGAGAGTCAATCCCATAGACCCCTATGTTAAAAACTTTACAGAAAAAAAAAACATGTTTACAGCCTGATGCAAAAAGTTGTTTTGGTCTATATTACTAATTTTGACCTTCATGGCGACTGTAAGGGGGGTGAATATTTTAATAACTTATCCATTTAAATTATATTAAGCCTAAAAGCGTGGTTAGGTAGGTAGATTGGCGCTGAAGTCAATACTTTTGGTGTTTCTGCTGTCTGTTAGCATCACGTCACCTCAGCTAATCCGCTTATTACCGATTTTCGTTTATCCGGGGACTCCGCCACTTTGGGTGTCAAAAATGCTCTTCAAAAACATACTGGTGACGTCACAGACACTGCACACTGTACGTCTTCCATCCACTCTTCCATCCTTCCTTCCTTCCATCCACACTTCCTTCCTTCCACCCTTCCTTCCTTCCTCCCTCCCTCCCTTCCATCCACACTTCCTTGCTTCCTTCCTTCCACCCTTCCGTCCTTCCTTCCACCCTTCCATCCATCCATCCTTCCGTCCTTCCTTCCTTCCTTCCTTCCTTCCTTCCTTCCTTCCTTCCTTCCATCCGCACTTCCTTCCTTCCTTCCTTCCACAATTTTATTTCCTTCCTTCCATCCACACTTCCTTCCTTCATTCCTTCCATCCACCATTCTGTCCTTCCTTCCTTCCTTCCTTCCTTCCTTCCTTCCTTCCTTCCTTCCAATTCAAAATTGCTTTTGTCATGACAAAAACATCTCCCCATTTAAAGATTGATTCCAACCATTCCCCAAAGATGTGTTACTGAGTAATCCCAGAGATTTCATAGAGATCAGTTCAATCTAGAGATCAATTCAAAATTGATTAGAAAGGTGAGAAAATAATAAAGTTAACCTCTGAGAATTCAGACAGCCAGATTGATTACTAAACTGAAGAATTTGCCAATAAAAGCTTTCAGTCGAGAAAACAGCGTCCGCTTTGTCATTTCTGATATTATAGTAGAACAATCGTATACCCTTGTCCTTTGTCAAAAGGTTTGTGCACTTGATCCAAAGCGTATTTCTTATACAGCCGAAGTCTTCGCTCAGGAAGGCGAGGATTTAAACTAATAGCTTTTGACAGGCTCAGTCAATATGGCGTTGAGACGAGGATCCGCAGGTCAGACACTTTCTCTCAGTAGACTCAAGCCATCAATACGATGATATGTCTACGCCGGACGCTTTCTGGAGGAAAACCTAAACGTGCAATTAACAACCGTTCTTTTTCCATTTTAGTCGACGCTTTCCGCTGAATTGCGAGGAAATTCCAGGGATTATTTCCTATTGTGACTGGCGTGATCTCATCCAACTCAGCATCAATCTCTCTTCACACCTACGGCTTCCGTGGAGAATGAGACATGTCAAGTCGATATAGTGCAGTTCTTCTCGCTCTAAATGACTTCTCTTTTGTGTTGCACGAGGAGGATATGTTGCATTTAATTATTTCATTCCTTACATAATTAGTTGCTTTTTTTGAGACAGCCGGAATTGCACCTCTTCCCTGTGTGGCATATACGGCCAAAATAAACATCCTCCCACTACGACACTGGTGACAGATTGCATGGCACACACACCGTCATCTGCAGTTCACAGCAGTGAAGAGGACAAAGCCGAACACAGCCTACGCCACGAGCACAAAAGAAACGCCCGCTCAATCTCCTCCATCTTGTGTGACAGACAGATATAATGGAGAAATGTGTTGGAGGGCTACGGCCAGGCGGATGCCTGCGCTCCCGATTCCTTTGATACGTCACACAGTGTCTGACAGCGACGACGGAAACAAGATAACACTGAGAGAAACAGCAGGGAAGAGAGAGAGAGAGACTCTGTTAACACGCTCCTCTTATTGACCTAAGATCTGCACAATAAATGTCTGCTGTTTTCCTAACGTTGTTCACATCTAAACATGGCTCATGTGTTGACTAAAACAATTTAATAAAATACTAGGGACAACAGTGGTTGCCAGGACTTTACTAGAAAAAATATAGATTTTAGGTTAAAAAAAGAAGAAGCCCTATATATATAATTAACAGATTTAATGTTGATGTACTAACCACCTTAAAAACACAGATGGCAAAGAGAAAATCCACATGATGAATCACCACAAGCTGAGATGCATATTAAGATGGTAAGCAGTGTTATACACACACAAATACAAATCACCATGAAATAAACATTAATCTAACAACGTAAGATGTATACAACCTAATATACATAACTGAAAGAAGAAATATAATTAATTCGATGAAAAACCTTCAAATGTGACAAAAAGTCTGCGCTGTAAAAATGAATATGCTTTAATCAGTAGAATTGTGGCAACAGATTACAAGCAATCTTATTAATTAAACTGAACAAATTGGAATTTAGTAATAATTAATCAAATTATTCCTTAAAAGTTAACCATTTAAAATGAGTAAAGTTTACACCAAAAAATTAAACAAAAATATCTGAATAACAGACAGACGTCAAAGATTAATTAAGAACTATTTTATTTTATATTGCCAACATTGAAGACACCTGATGTTAACAAGCAGAATCACTGAAGGAGAAACCTAAAACAAACACCGATCACCATAATGGTGACTTAAATGTAGTTTTTTTTGTAAGCTTTACTCATTTTAAATGGTTTGCTTTTAATGAATTATTTTGAATAATTATTACTCAATTCTAATTTGTTAAATTGAATTAACAATATTTTTTACAGTATGGGTTTCATTGTCAATTGTAAGGTGACTTCCATAAACTGTACAATTACAGTAAAATAATATCCCACTGGATGTCTTGCAGTTTTTCCACAATATGTAAATGTTAACCAATTAATGTTTGTAAACTGTAGCATCTTTACAGGCTTTTACCTTTAAAATGACCATCATAAATAAACCAATGTCATGGTAAATGGTCTATATCAGTAGTTAATTAGCCTTTAATGAGAGGTGTGCTGAGAAAGGTCACTCATCAGATATTTACATTAAAGGTTCTTTGATTTTTTAAATCTGCAACTGGACATTCATATATAGCTAATATGGTGCATGGATGGAATTATTCATCCATGAAAATGCAAATGAATGTCTCTAGTCAGCAGTGCTACTGGCGGCCCATCGCTTCCTGTATGGAAATGATATGATCCTGTTCACTTCCATACGCTGACTCATCTTCTTCTTCACTCAGGTCTCTCTCTTTTACTGACTTCAAAGACTGAAGTCACAGTCCTACACTACAGTTTCCATCTCAAACACCAATATTTTAATGATTGATAAAAGATGAATCACTGTCTGGCCACTATCTGAGAGTTTGGAAAGGAGATAAAGTTTATGATCATGATCATGCCATGAGTGTATATTAGCAACGTTTGTTGTTTGCTTGAGTCATCTGTTAGAACATTTGGACTCAGACTTAACAAGCGGATGGGAACGTACACTGGACACGGTTGCCAAGTTGCTGTTTTGAGTCAGTATAAAGTGCATTTTTCCCCAAATAACTTTTGGGAATTTATGCTTTAGTTATTGCTGTACTCATTGAAGTCTCAGTACAGCACAGGGGCACGTGTCCAATCCTGCTCATGCACTGTCAAAAAAAGTTATACAATCAGATGTCGCATTACACTTAAAAGGACAACCTTACCGCATTTACCCCCACAAGCTTCATAGCAGTAATCTAGAAGCACACCTTTTAGGATAGATAAGGAACACATTTTTCCTTTAAAGACCTCGGATTATTTTCTGACAGCGTCGGGTGTAATGATACTAGCGAGAGGCAGTATATATGAATCCAGTTGCAGGAGTTTTATTGAAATCCTCGTAGGACAAACAAGATGACTGGAACGGAGAGAAACAACAGGTTGGGTTGTTTTAACCCAATTTTGGGTAAAATACGGACAAACCCAAAGGTTGGGTTAAAAATGTAATTGAAAAATGTAACCCAATGGCTGGGTTTGTCCATATTTTACCCAAAATTGAGTTAAAATAGCCCAGTATTTTTTAGAGTGTGATGTTACCAGCACAAAGTGGCCTACATTATTGTAAATATATCTAATCAATGACAAAGAACAAACATATTTGTCTAAAATCATTCAGTATTTTCAGCTTCAGAATCATGACTATTGTTATTCTGGTGTCTCTGTGCTTTGAGTTTCAGCACCAAGTCCAAGACTATTCATTTACACACACAACGTAATACTTAATTTAGCATTTTAATCAGCATTTCATTTTTTGTTAACCTTATGCAATTGTATTGTTATTGTATCAAATTGTGACTTGAGGGTATCAATACACCCCTACGTTTCATGCCTCAAACACAACTAAGCATTCACAGGCAAAATCTTACAGTTTTTAAAAATGAGGCATCAAACTTAATTCAGGTTGGTATTCACAGGTACAGTTCAGAATTAAACTGAAACTTAATTTGTATCCTTTCAGAGAATAAAACAACAAAACAAGAAATCTTCAATGAGTTTGATCCTCTGTAATATCCTTTGCAGCGTTCAAAGCTTGACCAGGACTGATCTTAGGCTGTGTCCGAAATCGCCCCGATATCCCCTTATTAACAATTCTCTAAACTCCTTCACTAATATACGTAGTTCACTTGAAGGAGTGAATGAGAACGAGTGACTTTGGACACGGTGCTCTGGAAGGTCTGCTCCTTTTCATAGTTTGTGTTTGACCCCAGGGTTAATAATCATTTGAAACTTGCAAACTGGAATGAAAAGATTTATCTTGACCTCTATCAAGGAAACTAGCATGAGGTATTGCAATAAATTAGCATAGCAAGTCTAAACTTTTATAGTGTTGTACAATTTACGAATGGGTAAAAAGGCCGAACTCTATTAAGAACGAGACCTAGACCTCAGTAAAGCATGGGGAAATGCAGTGCTTTAATGCATGTTGTAACTCACAACTTAAACAGTTTTCCCAGCACTGCTTGAGGATGTTACTAAAACTCTTAATGCATTTAAGAGTTTCAATAGTTTGGCGAGCCCTGCAGAAACATGGAGGAAAGTAGTGGGTCTGAAAATAGAGATAAACTCTATTTTTATAGTCTATTGATAGATTTGTAAGTTAATAAAGAATAAGGACTCAATGAATCATTTAAGTGAAGGATTCAATCGCTGAATCATTTGATCTAGGCTCTAAATCGAAATAAATTAAACTCTTAAATTTATTTTTAGAGTGTAAATGCCGGTTGTGAATCTGCCTTAGACATTCACAGGAAGGGTCACTGAGCAAATGAGTGAATCAGAGTCCTCACTATTAACCAGAGCTGTTCTCATGTTATCACGGTTTATTGCTTTCTCAGATATATTTGTGTGCAACATATATATTTGTTTTGTTGCTTCCAAAGCTTCCAGATTCGTGGGACAGTTGTATTGACGCTGGTCGTCTCAGCATTACAAATGTCACATTCATATCTATAGTTTTGAAGCAGAATGCAAATACAACTGTCTTGGTATTTGCGCGTTGGATTAGATATGAAATGACCTCTGTGTAATTGTGTGTTGTAATGGCTCGAGCTTGTTAAACCTAGAGCTTGTTACCATAAATTGACCTTGGCAAAAAAAAAAGTATGCATAATTAATATGTATTACACATTCTGTATTATACTGCTGCAAATAATGATCATTTCATTTGCACTTGCCAGGGAAATCCAATAAAGAAGCTCATTTATAGGAGCCAATATCAATAATGGTAATTACCATTGTAGCAAATTAGCATTTTTTTTATTCTGCCTTGCACTTTTGTACAATTTTGCCCACAGTAAAGGAAATTGGCGATCACAGGTTTTGTCTCGGGAAGCACAATAGAAAGTGTTTGCAGGTCACAGAGGTGCAGTGTGGGTAATATTGTACATCATAACCTTCTGTTCAAAAGATTAAGTAAGTGATGGTGGTTCATTTGATTGTTAACTTCAGAACGTGTAGTTCTCTAATGTGATTTGACAAGTGCAGTAATATTTCAAAATTACTGAGATTCAATCCATCCATCTTTCCATCCATCCATCATTCCATCCATCCATCCATTCGTTCCATCCATCCATTCATTCCATCCATTGTTCCATCCATCTATCGATCCATCTATCCATTGTTCATCCATCCATTGTTCCATCCATCCAACCATCCATCGTTCCATCCATTCGATCCATCCGACGTTCCATCCATCCATTGTTCCATCCATCCACCCACCCTTCTTTTGTTTAATCCATCCATCCATCATTCCATCCATCCATCCATCCATCCATCCATCCATCCACCCACCCTTCTTTTGTTTAATCCATCCATCCATCCATTCGTTCCATCCATTCGTTCCATCCATCCAACGTTCCATCCATCCAACGTTCCATCCATCGTTCCATCCATCCAACGTTCCACCCAAAATTTCCATCCATCATTCCATCCATCCAACGTTCCATCCATCATTCCATCCATCCAACGTTCCATCCATCCAACGTTCCATCCAACGTTCCATCCATCGTTCCATCCATCCAACGTTCCATCCATTCAACGTTCCATTCATCATTCCATCCATCCAACGTTCCATCCATCCATTGTTCCATCCATCGTTCCATCCATCGTTCCATCCATCCAACGTTCCATCCATCCATTGTTCCATCTATCCACCCACCCTTCTTTTGTTTAATCTATCCATCGTTCCATCAACTATCTGTACTCTTCAAACATGGCAAGTGATGCTATGAATATTGTTGTCTTTTGTATCATTCAACACTTGTGATGCTGCTTGTTTGAATGTTGCTTTGGATAAAAGCATCTGATAAATGGCTAAATGAAATTTGCTGATTTTCCCCCATAATAAGGCCAGAACATGACAACCAAATCAGTCTTTGACCCAATAATTAATGCTACCTCCATGTTAACTTATAGAGTCAATTTTGGAATAAATGGGAATGCTATCGGCTAGCTTTCTCCAGATAGACCTGAGTTGTTCACATCCGATTAGTACATTACCATAAACCTTGATATGCTATTATCTACATTAGTAATTAGCACTGCCACATTTTCCCCTCAGCAAGGTAACGAAAACCATTCCACCGGAGAAACGGCAGCATATTAAGGAGTTCAAGGTTTCCAAATGAGCTACAGATGTCCAGTGCAGTGTATTGTTTGGGTTGTTTTGATCAGATTTATTCTCCTCCTGCTCCCTTTGCTACTGGCTAATGGTCACTCATGCCTGTTCCTTTGTGTTTGTCTCGGGTCTGTGTGAGAAAGGCTGAAGACTTCCAGCAAAGGCCGCAGGGCACAGGTAGATCAAAGCGCGTGTCTACGGGGAGCGAACTGTGAAATTCACAACGTGACAGCAGAGCCTGGGTCTTGTCCTCCTGTTCCTTAACACTCACTTTAAATCCCTCGTCCTTATGATCAAAGTGTGGACCTGTGGACCCAGAGAAACCCCTACAGCACAAGGAAAATGTTATCGCAGGCCAGAATTGAGAGGGAGAATTGTAAGAGGATTGGCAGCAAAACGGCTTACCGAGATTAATCAAGAAATAATCGAGTGCACTTATAACATTGTTCACTTCTCTTGTGACTGATGTTTGAAACTACGTATTACAGTGAGTAAAAGTGGACATTATAACGAACTATATGTGATTTGTGACACACACACACACACACACACGTTAGAGCATAATGATTTGAATACTTTAAGTCTGATTATATTTGCAATTGACAATATATAGGCGGTATTTCCAGATAAGAAATAGTATAATATTGTATAAGCAATTAAGTGACATCTTTTCTCAGAATTGTGAGATATAAACTCGCATCTGTGTGTTATACAGTCAGAAATTAATATTTTATTAATTTATTTTATTAAAACTATTGTGCGCAGTGTTGTTTGCATTGTTGTGAGTGAGTTATTGTCTCTGGTGAGCTTTACAGTAATTATTTAACCTGAGTTTGTCCATATTAGACCCAAAGATGGGTTAAAACATCCCAGCATTTATTTAGAGTGCAAGTAAAGGGTGTGCAGCACAATAGTTTTAATAAAATAAATTAATAAAATATTAATTTCTGACTGTATAACACACAGATGCGAGTTTATATCTCACAATTCTGAGAAAAGATGTCAATTGCGAGATACAAACTCATTATAAAGTCCAGTTCGAAGGAAAAAAGAGAATTTTCATCAGAATTTGGTGTTTATAGTATTCTGACTTTATAACACAATTGTGAGAAAAAAAGTCAGAATTGTGAGATAAATAGTAATAATTAAGATAAATTAAGTATCCACACTCTAAAAAGGTTGGGTTGTTTCAACACAAATTTGGGTCAAATATGGACAAACCCAAATGTTGGGTTAAAAATGAAATGTACACATTTAACCCAATGGCTGAGTGTCCATATTTGACCCAAAGATGGGTTAAAACAACCTATATTTTTGAGAGTGCAATAACAAAAGTATCTAAATCTTAAAACAAACTTGTTCCCACTAAATCTTTGTAGGTTTGTAAGTAATTTGCATAATGCTAGGTCATTGGCTGAACAGCGCCTCTTAGCTCCACCCTCAAACACTGTAGTGTATCTGAGACTGGAAGAGTTCGGTTCGTGTTTATGTTGAGAAGACACTGTTTTCTGCTGACAAAGCAAATCCACTTTGAGGAGATTGATACTGTAAAACCCATGCCATCGTTACTGTTCGTATCACTCTGATCAAGAGCTGAGGTTCAGATATGATAATGAGTGTTTGATTTCGAACCAATCACAGCAGATTGGGCCATCTGACCAATCAGAGCAGAGCAGCTCTCAGAGAGTGCGAAGTTTAGAGAGACTGAAGCGTTTCAGACATTATATCATTAGCAGGGAGCCAAATGGGTTTAAATTAAAACCACACACGATCTTTCAGATTGAAGAGATTCATCTCACATCCCTTTTCGCAATTAAAATGTCATCAATAATGCCGAGGATGATGCTTTTTGATGCCGCAGACAGCAGCTGTATTGACTTGTTTGCTAGTTTAGATAAATTAAAGCGGAAATACTCGAGTGAACTCTGTGAAAAGCTTCCAATGCTTTATTCTTCAAAGTACATTTACATTTTCTATTTCCAGTCTGTCCTCTCAAAAGGCTTCTATCAGACCAATCAATCAATGTCGAAGTTCACAGGTTTTCACATGCTCTGAAAATGATTGCAGCATCTGTCCCATCTGTTCCTCAAATACAGACTGAAGACTGTCTGATTTCTGTTCCTCGATGACGTGAATAAATCTGAATGAGATCTGGTGTGATGATGGTGAACGCATCAAAGAGATCCTGCGAGGTGTGTTTCTGACAGAGTCTCGGCCAGAACGCCGCTCTGGAGATTGTACAGTTTGGCAGATGTTTTCTTAGATCATTTTCTTTACTTTTTTTTAAATCTGCATATTAAAAAAGCCTTTTTTTGTTAAAGGCTTTTCTATCAAAACATTTCCATTATGTTTGAAGAGAAGATCGAGGGAATATAATTTATTCACAAATCATCCTTTTGTAGTCATAATTGTCTGTTGTGTGGTCCAAAAATGTCTCTCCCTTATCATCCTCCTTCTAAACATTTTTACATGATTGTCTGTGTTGAATTTCAAAGACTTAAATTAGGTTTTTGATGTTGATAAATGCGTGGCGGTTTCTGATGTTAATAGAATACATAATGACAATGAAGAAACAAAACAAATATTGTCAAATAAATATGAGTTAAGATTAATAAATGCTTTAGAAGTGTTTTGTTTTTCAATGTTAGTTAACATTAACTAATGTTAACAAATTGAACCTTACTGTAAAAGTTACTGGGATAAGGTTCATAATCACAAATGTTGCATTTCTGTATGTATGGAGTCTGAACAGTTTATTTTGTGATGAAAACTGGCTGACGCATTTAGTTTATTAACTACCAACCAAACAAATGAATACATGGACGTGAGTTATTGAATGTTAGCTATCCATATATCTATCTATCTATCTATCCATCCATATATCTATCTATCCATCTATCCATCCATCCATCCATCCATCCATCCATCCATCCATCCATCCATCCATCCATCCATCCATCCATCCATCCATCCATCCATCCATCCATCCATCCATCCATCTATCTATCTATCTGATCTATCTATCTATCTATCTATCTATCTATCTATCTATCTATCTCTTTTTTAAAAAAATCGTGATTGTGGTTTGGCTTTGGTAAACTCAAGATGACTAAGTCTTCTATCTTTAAATACAGTATTTAGATACTCAGGAAACTACAGGAAATATATGCAACAACCTCACAAACTAAAGACAACCAAACCATGAACAGAAGCAACTAAAGGCTTAAATACACACAGGGACTAATCAACATAATGTGGTACAGGTGTGTAACTCAACCAGAAACCATGGCAACTAACAAGCAATGATAACAAAACAGTAACGGGAAACTGAAACCGACGCAATAGTTTAGTGTCCATTTATCTGTCATCACATATTAAAGAGCAAAAAAAAAAATCATTAATTTCATAATAATATAAACATAACTAAAGCTGAGACATAGCATGTGTCCTCTTCGCTCTGCAATGTTTGTTTCAGAGTCACACTGAATGTGAGAGTTAGCAGATGGGTGTAAATATTAGGATAGAGTTTGAATGCATCACAAATCAAGAGTTCATGACAAAGGATTACTGAAGAATGGTTTATATTTGTGTGTATTTGAATGTATTTCCATGGATTTGACAGGATGGGCCTATGTCCCGCCCCTGAATCAAGTCACATTCAATAAAAAAATAAAAAAATAAAAAATCCACAAAGATTGACTCCATTATTGGATTGCAATGGCCAAACCATGAATACAATGGGAAAACTAAAAAGCATCTGATGTGTGTCCAGTCTTCCAGTGAACACTTTTCCGGCTGGAAGTCTCAGAGACAGTCCAGTACTGAGGGTAAAATTGCTGGCAAATCATTGTGTGTGTTTGATAAGCCGCACTAATCCATCTCTGCCTGTCTGGACCCTGCGCTGCCCTCGGTGTGTAGGCCGAGACCAGATTAGGATCAAACATGATAACATCCGGCACATTTTATATTACTGACCCCCACTTCATGTTAGATTAATTTTGAGGACATTTCAAGCTGTCTGTGTGATGAAATTGCAGTGCTGAATTTCCTCAGATCGTATTACGTCTCAGAAGCCCAGAGTGAAGCTCGTTCAGAGCCTTTATAGGGTTAAAGAGAGAGAGAGCTTGTGCTTCAGGGTGTGTGGCTTTCAATTCAATTCTAGTTTGAAATTAAGGAAGTGCATTATCTGGAAATTAAATTAAATTCATATTTCAGCAAGTCTAGATTTAAACTAGAAAAAAAATTAAAAATAAATAAATAAATAAAAACATTCACTGTAAGTGAAGTTATCATTTGGTTGTTGACCATTGCAAATGGGTTTAAAAATGAAAAATGAAACATAATAATCTGAAAGGATATTGAGATAATCTTTCACATCCTTTGGGATACAGGCATGTAAACTTTGGAAACGTTTTATTTTTTTGTCCCTTCGAGAGGTATTTACGGAGCCCCTAAAGGGACCTAAATATACAGACTTTCAAGTGCTCACGAGAAACGGATCTCATTCGCTCCAGAAAACTATCTCAGAAAGTCTGTATAATTTTATTTTTGCAAAGGTCCCTTTAGTAGGTATTTTTAATGCTCTTTTTTTTGATCGAGGAAACAATATTTCCACTTTTAATAGTATTTGTTCATCAGAGATTCTTTTTAAATACAACATCAGTATACACAGTGACCCACGTGGCCTTGAAAATGAAGATGCCAAAATAAATAAATAAATAAAACAAGATTCTGAAAGGATATTGAGATGATCTTTCAAACCTCTTGGGTTAGAGGCACATAACCTTTGGAAACATATTTTTTGGTCTCTGGGGTATTTGATATGCTATTTTTTTATATGCTATTTTTTACTTTTTTATTTATTTATTTTTTTCCTCTTGAAATAGGGAAACAATACATACAGTATTTCTTCTTTCAATATCATTTGTTCTTCAGAGATTATTATGTAAACACTATAAGTTTCCGCTGTGTGCAAAATTACCACCATTTGGTTTCCAATCATTAAGACAGTTTGAACATTGAGTCACATTGGGATCCGCATTTCTCTGGGATTGAACCAGCCTTTAAAATTGAGATTCAGAAACAGATTTTATTAAGAACTAAAACGATATTTAGATACATTTAATACTTTGAGAGTTTCAGGCACACAAACTTGATAAAAAGAATATTTATGGCACTTAGAAATATAAGCATGTGTTTAAGGGGAAACCAGATACATTTATTTTCAACACTATTTGTTCTTTACACATTCGTCTTTAAAAGAAAAACAGTATCAACTGTGTGGTGATTGACCACTGAAAATGTGTGCAATTTAACAGATTATTTTTGAGATCCCCATATCTCTGGAGTTATATATAGGGCCTTAAAAATGAAGACACCAAAATAAAACTTTGCTAAGAATCCAAGAATATTAAGATATCTTTAATACGTCTTCCTCCCGTTTCACAGAAAAGGCTGAACTTGTCCCAGATTAAAATGCATATTTGAGTTGTTTTAACTGAACATACTCGATCACACTAAATCCGTCTCTATAGCACACAGTGTGTTAATCAATTTTAAATGTGAAAATTAGTTTTTATGTGCATAGGATACTCATTGGTTGGTTAGGGGCATGTGTGCGTATTATACGTTTGGGTAGAATTAGTGGTGTGGGGTGTGTGTGTGTATTACACGCAAATGAACTGCATATCAAATGCATGTGAAAACTGCCTATCATGCACGTAAAACTAATTTGCACGTATAAATTGCACGATATTACACAATTACACAATAGAGATGTACAGTATTTATGTGAGAACAGGCTGAACTGAAAGCATCTTGCACTGATATATCTTAAAATATGTTTAAGATATAATGAGGCCTAATCCTGGTTCTAATACCTAAACCCTGGCTGTGAAACCGGGCCCTGTAAGAGTTACAGACATGCACGTGTGTGTGTGTAGTACTATTCAAATGATAAATGCAGTTCAAAACAGAACAGGAGCTAAGTCTGTATTTCACAGTCCAGTACAACATGATCTCTGAGCAAATCTGAGGTTGTGATGAAGGTGTGTGTGTGATCTGATCATTCGCTGCTGAGATCAGTTGGCGTGACAATCAACCTTTATGTCTAGATGATGGAGATTATCAAATCCCATGAATAGAATATGATATTTCTCAGGTCAGATATGTTAATCTCTCTTGTTGGACAAGGATTTATCACTGGGGTACAGCATAATGTTAATGTCCCCAGTTGTCCTGTACATTAGATATGATCTGCAAGGCAGGGTTTTGTCCTTTCTCTTTACTTTTCATATGATTTTTGAACTTCAATGCCAGCAGCTTCATAGTAGCAGACTATACATAATATATATATATATTTTTATTTCCAGGAATTTAAATGTGGCAGTCAGTCCTCTTCTGTCGGCTCATGGCACTTTTGCTCTGTGACGGATTGGCCAAGGAACTGTGAGCTGGGAATCCGTCTATTTCATTCATAAGTGGGTCAAATATAGAGTAAATCCAGTCCACAAGGCCCACAATGTCTATGCAACCACAGACAGGTGCATCATGGGTAACCAGCCAATAACATTGTGTGTGTTTGCACACAGAGGCCTGTGCATAGAGTGACGTTTGTAATGTTTGCATTATCATGATGAGAAATTATATGAATGCATACATGACACTGATTATGCAAATAACATGTTGTGCATAAAAATGAGTTCTTCAGTGTAAATTAATAATGATTGACCTATAAGCACTTCTGCACTGAATCTGTGTCTGCAGATCCACACTTTATGCAAAGTTTTAACATCTGTCGTTCACAAAGTTTTAGACCTTTTTATATACACTGGGGGGAATAAAGTAGATTTAATTTTGGTAACACTTTATTTTGACTGTCCACTTTTGACATTCTACTGAGTGAAAATAACTTTACAAGTACAGGTCAACTTATTCTACTAACCCGAACCCAATATCTAAAGTGGACCATCAAAAAAAAAAAAAAAAAATGCATTTCAACATTAATGCATTAGATATCAAAAAATAAACAATGAACTCAAAAATGTTTTAGTAATTTTGTACAGCATTTATTAAAACTACATGTCAATGCTATTTTTTACATTTCAAGTTAACAATTTGTATGTGAAGGATTTCCAATTGATAATTAAGCTATAATAATGCCACAGTAATGTGGACGAATTGAAACGAATGTTGAAACCAAGGTTAATAAAAGTCCTCAGATTCCACCTGGGCCGTCCTATAAGAGAGCTTGACGAATGAGAAACGTTGTAAATGCTTTATCTTGTGGTTACTTGTTTTATCACAGCCAAGCACTGGCATGGTTTGAAGTTTTGAATGATTCTTCAAACTATTTTCCCCAAATAAATCCGTGCCCTTGTTTGCCCCTCATAACAGCCTTCGATGATGAGAATGGCACAGCTAGCTCGCTCATCATCAAGCACACACACTTTTATTATGACATGTATTTGAACAGGGAAATCTTATGCAATGTTTAGGTATTTTTCTCCAGGATTCCTGCACCCATTATTGCTTTGTCATCTAATGGCAGGTTCATTCAGACCTCTATTTATGTGCAAGAATTGAGTGTGAAGAGAAGCCGAGAAACATTAATTCCCCAGGCATGGAAACTCATCAGGGAGAATAATTGAATGGCTTGTCGCTTTGCAGATATATGGGTCAGAGCCGCCAGGTATGCATGCCTGCAAGTCCTGTGCGAACAAGACAAAATGGACTTCCATTGGATTTGAATTGTGACTCTGGGATATTTTATTAAATATCACTCTTTCAGGAAATGAAGCGAGACTTGTTCTTTTATCTTCTCTACGGGCTGTTATGAAACAGATACCTTTTAAAACGACATGCTCTTCTACAATAAACAGTGCGGCTACTGGATATGAGGCATTTGCATTCGTTCATTAAGCAAATGCTTTTATCTAAACCAACTTACAAATAATACACAAAAACATACCACTTTTAAGTCCTATGTTGAAAGTGTGTCCGCATGATTGGCCGATTTTCCTGTCAACTGGATAAAGCGTCCTATCTTGCTTGAAAATTGGATCAAATATGGACAAACCCAAATGTTGGGTTAAAAAATGTAATTTAAAAATTTAACCCAACTTCAACTTTCACTTTCAACTGTACATTTTTTAATTACATGTTTAACCCAACATTTGGGTTTGTCCATATTTGACCCAAATTTGGGTTGAAATAACCCAGCATTTTTAGAGTGTGAGATTTGGCGAATTATCATTACTGCACTCTAAAAAATGATGGGTTGTTTTAACCCAATTTTGTGTCAAATATGGACAAAGTCAAATATTACAGTTAAAATGTAACCCAATGGCTGGGTTTGTCCATATTTGACCCAAAAATTGGGTTAAAACAACCCAGCATTTTTTAAGAGTGTGAGCATCTCCTAATTAATATTTATCCACGCACACACACACAAACTGTACATAAACCTTTATATTTGACCGGACTAATAAAAAACAGCTGTTTATTGTTCACATTTGCTTGGGTCGATTAAATAATACCAACCAATTCAACTTATAATTGATGTAATGTATTAGTAAATGTTGAAATTAACAATAACTACACTGTAAAACATTTCCAGTTGGTTAAACTTAGAAATTAATGTTCACCTGCACTCAAAACTTTAAATTAACATAAAAATAAATAAATGTTAACAAAAAAAATCATGGAAAGGATTTTCACATGATTAACTTGCTTTATTTCAACATTATTCAATCATTATTCTGTTATTACAATTTAATGTACTTGTGTTGGGTCAACTTAATTTATTAAGGTTGATTCAACTTATTGACTATGGTTGGGCACAGCTTAATTTAATAGTGTCAGCCCAATTAGTTTGAGATGTTTTAAATCAACTGATATGATTCAGCTATTCTAATTCATATGTCCATTCATCCAATGCAATATAGTTTATTTTAGTGTCACGCTAATAAATTTAGCCAACTAGTTATAATAATAGTTATAGGCATAATAGTTTAAATTTAATTGAAAATGAAACACAACTACGCAATATCAAGGCTTCCCCTTTTCTCAAAAACACATAAAATAGCACTTCATTTCAACATTTATATTTATATTTTAACCTATGCAAAGCATGCTGGGAACTGACAAGCACTGCCAAGTTTCAAGTAAATGCAACACAAATCATTCATGTAATCCAACGGATTAAGCAAACTTAAATTTACAAATACATTACATTTACATATATTTAAGCAGATTGAACACAATCAAATTAAGTTTGGACAAAAAGTATTGCAATTGTGTTGCTTAAGCTCATTTTAATTAAGCAATTTAAACAAGAGCAAATTTTTTAAGTGAAACTTCGTAACTAAAGAGAAATCTAAGCAAATTCAAACTCAATTTGAAGATCAAATAGTCAAGACAATGGATTGCTTTGTTTAATTTTTGAAAATGTAGAAACCAGATTTAAATCCATAACTTTTGACAATAATTGGATTTTTAAAAGAAATACGATACACTTAACTTAAATCGGCCATCATGTTTTAAAATACAAAGTTGATAGTGCGCCCCCAGTGGCCTAGAAGTGTAACTGTGATGTTGGATCAGGATCGATCTGAACCAGTGTCTCTGTTTATGCTTTAGCATGTGTGACTTTTACTGCACTTCAGTTTGTAAGTTTTTCTTCCTGTTTTCTTCACTGCTGTGTGGAATAAAAAGCAGCCAGTCTTCACGGTAGCACAGACCCCGAGTCGTGGCTCTCGTGTGTTTGATGGGGCCGCGACTCGGGTCTGTGCTACATAAAACTGGCTGCTTTTTATTTTCCACACAGTACGTGGAAGAAACAGGAAGAAAAAAATTTACAAAGTTTGAAGTGCAGTAGAAGTCACACAGTGCTAAAGCACGTAAACAGAGCACTGTTCAGAATCGATCCTGAGACATACAGTTCACTTTCTCACCCACTGGGGCGCAACTATCAACTTTGTATTTTTGAACATGATGAGCCGATTTAACATGTATGCGTATTTCTTTTAAAAATCCAAATTGTCAAAAGTTATGGATTTTGATCTGGTTTCTACATTTTCAAAAGTAAACAAAGCGATCATTGTCTTGACTATTTGATCTTCAAATTAGTTTGAATTTGAAGATCAAATAGTCAAGACAATGGATTGCTTTGTTTAATTTTTGAAAATGTAGAAACCAGATTTAAATCCATAACTTTTGACAATAATTGGATTTTTAAAAGAAATACGATACACTTAACTTAAATCGGCCATCATGTTTTAAAATACAAAGTTGATAGTGCGCCCCCAGTGGCCTAGAAGTGTAACTGTGATGTTGGATCAGGATCGATCTGAACCAGTGTCTCTGTTTATGCTTTAGCATGTGTGACTTTTACTGCACTTCAGTTTGTAAGTTTTTCTTCCTGTTTTCTTCACGCTGTGTGGAATAAAAAGCAGCCAGTCTTCACGGTAGCACAGACCCCGAGCTCGTGGCTCTCGTGTGTTTGATGAGCCACGCATGTCCTCACACACCTCCATCCGCCTACCTCTGAAAAATGAGACTGCAGTGTTCATTTACGGAGATGGGCTGGCAATGACACATTGACGGTTTGGTTGCAATGACAGTGAAGGTTGAGTCTTTGATTTGTGTTCTCCACCTTTCCTGACAGGTGTCTCTCCAACACTTCATTTGATAAGGAGCCAACGCGCGCGCCCATTTCCTAAAGCTATTTCTCTGAAAACACTGAAATAACACATCGCCTCATTTGTTTTAGTGTGACATGTCGATTTCAACCGCATTCGATTTCACTGGGGGGACATCATGTCCTGTTAAACATATAAAAACAGCAATATCTGATAGCAAACTACACTTCTTACTTCAGGGGTGTCCGAAGGCATGGAACAAAATGAACCACGGTGTTGTTTACATTCTGTCATTGTAGGAGCCACAGCGTTTTATCTCCATCAACAAACTACATTTTCAAATCTACACATTGGCGCTGATGCAGCATTAATACTGTTGCCCTACGGGAAGGTGTAACACCACAGCTTTCTTGGAGACCCTTGAAGCAGCTATAAATAATGTGTTGTGGAGTGCGAGAGAGCGAGAGAGCAGAGAGAGAGAGAGAGAGAGAGAGAGAGCAGGAGAGCAGGAGAGCAGGTGCCTTTTTGGCAACTCTGATCAAAAGGGCACCCAAATGGTCTTATTAGCGTTTTTCTCTCACCATCTGGGAACGGGGAAAGGGTAATGTGTGACAGAGAGCAGTTGCTGGAGTTCCCACATGGTCTACTGAAACCTTGGGGTTTGTTGAGTCACGCAGACCTGAGGAATGATGTATATGTATACTTCCTTAGCCAGTGCAGATGGTGCTTAGCTCAGCGCTAGTGCTCAGGGTGTAGTAAATGTAAATATTAGGGCTGTCAGTTAAACCCATTATTAACGGTGTCAAGTCTTTTTGGCCAAGCAAACTTTGTAGTTTTTTTCTTTTTTTACTTTTGCAACAGGATGCAGTGCTCTGAAACCCATTCATTTCAATGGCTTGCGTCGCGTGAGGACATTTTGTTGCTTCATCGACCAAAGTGCAAGCGGAACTAGCTAGACAACAGGTATGCCGCACACACTTGTTTGGGCTTGCGAGACGGCCAAATAGTTGGTTAACGTTACGTTTTGAGTGGATGACGAGCACGAGATGCCGAAATGGATGCCAATAAGATTTTGAAAGGAAAGTTTACTTTTAAAAAGTTGCCAAATGGTTCCATTGACAAGACCAAAGTGATCTGTGTGTTTTGTCATTGTGAACTGAGCTATCATCATCGTGATTGCAGCATGTCCAGTCTGAAACACCACTCGATGACCAAGCACACACACACACATTTACATTTATTCATATAGCTGACACTTTTATCCAAAGCAACTTACAATTGCTATATATGGCAAAGGTCGCACGTCTTGCTCAGGGACACATTGGTGTCTCACAGTGGATTCAAACTCAGCTCTCTCACACCTCTCACACATATACGACAATTTTGCCAAAGTGTAGACATCCGACACACATGGCACCCATTAGTGTCAATATAACATGCTTCGGTTATGGGTAGGTTTAGGTCTGGTGTAGGGTTAGGGTTAGACCACTAGGAGGCGCCTTCTGGCCCATATATATCTGCGTCTCATGTTGACGCTGAAGGGTGCCATGTGTGTTGGGTGTCTACGGATTGGCCAAAGCATCACCTATATGATGCTTTGGGATGAGAATGGGCTATATATATAGTTTCCTTCAGTGTAATATCAGTATGTGTGTTTCTTCTCTTATGATGTGTCCTGTTTTAGGTTTGCCTGACCTGGTTCCTGACCCCAACTACGTCATACTCATATTCTAGTCAGTCTGTGAGTCTGAGACCGCTCCGTATGGCTTTGATTATGAGGCGTGTCTTAACCGAACCATTTATCATATATACCATATATAATCATATATATTGCCATAAAAAGATACAAAAATGCATCCTTTTAGAGTAAATATGATATAATGGTGCACCTTCAGTGTTTCTGCCCCAAAACGAAGAAAAAAAAACATACAATCTTAGCAGTTTTTTTATGAAACTGTAGGATGAACAGACTCAGAAAAACAACATTAAGTAGGAAAGTCAAAGACTTAGCTTTGCTGATGACGCTGGCTTTATCCCCGTGAGAATTAGCACAGATGCCGACACACAACACACACACACACACACCTGCAGCTGTCTTGAGACAGACTTGCTCTCCCTCTTAAAGCACCAAAGCTGAACTCTGCAATCATAACTGCATCGTCTTCTACGGCTTCAGCTAATGGTGTCTCCACCAGGCTCCTCATTTGTCTTCAAGACGGCGACACAGTCCAGCAAATCCTCTAATAGTTTAAATCATCCACAGATTCTGCCGGACACAGATGTCTCGGTCATGCCAGAGTGCTAATTAGCAAGGCAGAACACAGGTGAGAGCCAAACGAAAGGACAATCTTCCTCATCGCTCCAAGGTGTAATATCATTTCAATAAGCTCTGAAACAGGGGAATATAACACACTTTCATTGCTACTGATTCTTTTAAGGATTATTTCACTTCAGGATTAAAATTTCCAGATAATTTACTCACCTCTACGTCAACCCCCCCTTTAAGTTTGAATCTCACACCTTTGCAAAAATTATTATTTTTTTCTACTGAAGAAAGAAAGACATAAATATCCTGAATGACGTGGAGGAGAGTAAATTATCAGGGCATTTTAATTCTGAAGTGAAGGACTCCAGACAGACGGTCCGGGCCGAGGTTCTCCAGGCATGTTCTGATCCACATGGGAAATAGAGAGTGATGAGCGCGGTCCAGACGAGCAGGTGTGTCCCGATTCCTCTGATTGAATTCCCGCCTTTCTCGACGGCCTTCACCACCACAGCTCACTTTTCATCTCTCCTAATCTCATTATGATTTTATGGCCTGCGCCGCCCAGGGATATGAGGCTTTAGGAGCGCCGAGCTGCCAAATAGATTCCCTTCAAGCTGGTGCGAAAGAAACCAAATAAGTCTCCATCACCCCTCCAGTTCCAACTTGATAGAGTTGTTTTTGACAGAAGCCAAGCAGAATGCCAAACTTAATCGTTGCCGTTGTACACCACTAGTTTATTTAGCCTCTTCTAATGAGATGGCAGTTGTCATTGTGTAATAGCATGGCTTGGCTAGGGCTAATGACAGCCAATTAGCCAAAGCCTGGAGAGACTGTTATTTTTTAATGTCTCTGGTCTTTAAACCGTTTTAAAGTAACATCAGAGATCAGTAATAACATGGATGGATTTTAAGGATTTAATGTTCTGAAACGGAACTAATTTAGCTTTTTTTTTCAAAAGGGAATAAATTCGATCTAGACAATCACAATGATTTACTAATAAGCAAGGAGACCCCTCACAAGACACAGTATATGAATATTAACTTGACATTTCACCTCAGTTTATTCATGAGCGTTGTTTCCTAACGTTTCAAATCCTTTATAATAAAGTCATTATGTAATGCCCCTAAGGCTGAGAGCTAATTGTTTCTCTCCTCTGTTGGATTTGTGCCTGATACTCCCACCTCTTTCTGAGGCTAATTCGGTGTTGACAGCGTGTCACATAAGGTGTGGACGAGACCGTCCATCTGGCCAGAGCGCACGAGGCTATTCTTAACCCGGCACACAGGGGGAGCGTGGGAGGCAAACTGACACGTTCATTTCTGTTTCTGGAACGTGGGTTGGAAAAGACTTACACATTCACGCAGAGACATTCTGTGTATGAGAAGGTGACCCCCTTCCATCATTTCACAGATAAACAGAGCATTTTAGAGATATTTAGTCAAGTATAAGGACCTTTGGTGGGCCATTTAGTAACGGCAGTCTGAATGATTTTGGCCTTATCTCTTGTAGAAAAAGCATTTTGTTATTTAGGCAATTACTGAACTCAGTGGTGCATCATTCAATCAAGATAACCAGCGTTTGCTCCTATACAAGGAGGAACTTTACAAATGTAAAGATTTATGGATTAATAAAGAGTCCCTTGTGAAAACAAAGTGTGCTTAATTGCATTAAATACGCACTTGTGGTGTACTTCAAATCGCATAAGTATAAAACAACTTTACTTGCACACATCGATATTGAGAGTAGACTTGCAAGACTGTCTATTAACACACTACACTCTAAACAATGCTGGGTTGTTTGAACTCAAATTTAGGTAAAATATGGACAAACTCAAATGTTGGGTTAAAAATATAATTTCAAATTTTAACCTAACTTCAACTTTCCTTTTCAACTGTACATTTTTTTATTGCATTTGTAACCCAACATTTGGGTTTGTCCATATTTGACCCAAATTTAGGTTGAAACAACCCAGAATTTTTAGAGTGTATGAGTTGAGTACAATTTGTAATGTCAAATTAAAAGATTTTTTTTATATAAATACATGTTAAATCATTATGTTTTAATAAACTTTTGCATGCTTTTGTCATATTTTTGTTCATATATTTCAAATGGTGAAATTATGATAACACTTGATATTAGTTAATGCATTAATATGAATACACTTGCTACATTATTTATTACAAATTACAAATGTGTTGTTATAAATATATTTACAATAAATGCATACAAGTGTCGAATCGAAATGACATTCAAATACATTTATATAGATACTTTAGTTTACAATAAATGTCAACTTGACATTAGATTAATCTGTCATGTGGTTGGCTTTGACATTGGCTGTCATGAGGCATTATAACTGTGTCATGAATATTTCTCGTGACCTCAACTACAGTGGTACTAATTGAATTTGTCATTAAAAAGTTATAATGGCTTCACGACAGCCAATGTCAAAACCACCACCTGACAGTTTAATGTAATGTTAACCAATAAAGCTAAGTGGTACTTAAACCTTAAGTTTGATAATGCATCTGCTATGTCATGTTTATGACAGGTTGTGTTGTCTTAGTAATGTCAAGTTGTCATGACAAAGACACTGACAGATTATGATGTATTGGTTTATGTCAAGGTGTCATAACAAAGACATCTCAAACAATGTCATATTTACATTAAAAATGTCATAACTGAGCGAATGACACTTAATGACAGTTAAACATGCATAAAACGGATTATGAAGGTTTCATGTTAGTCACACCCCTTCAAGTAAATAGTCAGTAGAAAGTGTTACTGTAATTGTGAACATATGTCATACTGGCCAATATGAGAGTATCATGTGTGTGTGCAGTGTGGTAAACTGGCACTTACTGGTGTGGTATCAATGCTATTGAAACCTATTCAAAGACAATGATTACTAATTTTGGCAACACAAACTGATCTCATCTGTCCTCATGAGTCGATCAAGTGTTTTTAGGCCACATCTCATGATTCTGAATACATTTTTAAATTTAATTTGATTTTAAAGGACCCTAAACATACCAAGTTGTCAAACATTTTAATGTTTGTGCTGAAAAACAGTTGTCTGACATGGTTATTCTTTGCTAAGCAAGTAAACAGGACATTAACATATGCCAGTCAGCTTGCCAACACACATCAGCTCTTCTTTACGGTTCCTCTCTTCGGGTGAGGGCTTCGGTTATCTCTTCTGAAGCCCTTCAGACCTTCGCTGAAGCTTTTTGTGAAGGCACCTGGACAGGTATAAATATTAATCATGCCCATTGTTAGAGGAGGCTTTGTGGGCTTGACGTGAGCAAAACATCCTACCTCTCTCCTCTCTCCTCTCTCTGATGACTGACAGATTTAAACATTTTATAGTATTTATTATTTTTTTTGTGAAGCTTGGCCCCACAGCCGGTTGGCAGCAAACCTGTCAGGCTGTGCCGCTCAATGTGTGTGTGTTTAGCGATGGCAAAAGCAGCAGATTGCTGTAGTGAGTGACAGGCTGGAGCATTAGCATTCAGATCATGCCGGCGCTTTGATATCTCAGCGCTGCAAGCTGACGGGTCCCGGCATCGACAGTGTTCCCTTGTTTGTCCACTTCTTCTCCATCCCTATATCTACAGGGTCCTCTACGTACGTCACACTCGGCTGCCGCATATTCTTTATGTTTTGACTGTGAGAACATAAAGCACAAGCAGAGCTGTTTTCACTACACCACATCTAGGTGACTCATTTTAACATGGAAAAGATATGAAAGGCCTGAGGACACGTCCAAGGTCAAAACATTGAGACATGCTCTTTAGGGGAAGTACATATGACCTTTGGATGGCAACTGTAAAGCAGAGTGTGTGTGGACTGAATGAACACTTCTTGAATAGGTATAGCGACCTTCTAAGGGAGCATCTTAAATGCATCTATATATCAATCGATTCCAATAATTCAGTTTCACTTGAGAATATTATCTCTTCAGAATATTATCTCTGAGCATTAAAAAGCACGCGGTGTACACTACACTCTGTGTAACTCGCAGCATGGACACGAATATTTTAACGATTTAGAAAAAAAGATGAATCATTGTCTGGCCATGTGAGATTTCAGTATGGAGATAAAGGTTAGGATGAATTTTACAAGTGTATATCAGCAGCGCTTGTTGTTTTCTTTTGGCATCTGGAAGCAATGGCGTATGAAATGATACGACCTTAAATGCCCCCTGAAATCAAAATGTAATTTTTTAGCTTTTAGTATGAATAAGTTAGCCTTAAGGTTATGACTAAGCTGGTGTGCTCCAAACAAATTACAACATTTGCATTTAGGAGATATAAGCATTAAAAATTGATAGTCTCTCGCTTCCACTAAAATGGATCAGGGATTGTTATGTCACCGCAGATCATATCTTCTGTCCAATTAAAAGCTCTCTAGAATCTAAAGCTCCGGCTCCAGAATCTAAATTTACAAGATTCAAAGAATACTATAAAAACTCCAGAGTAACCATCTTTGACAACTACCAATCACCTAGTAATACCATAGCAACCACCAAAAATACCTTAGCAACCACCCTGAACAACCTAGCAACCGCTCAGAAATGCCATAGCAACCACCCAAAACACCCTAGCAACCACCCAAACACTATAGCAACCACTTAGCAACCAACTCAGGACACCCTAGCAACGACTTGAACAACATGAGTAAGCCATATCTCAGCACAAGAACATCGTACAGACGTTTTTGTTGGCGTTTGTGAGTTTTACCACTGCAAGCACTACTTCGCATTTTCTTCAGGAAATTTACAAGATTCAAAGAATACTATAAAAACTCCATAATAACCATTTTTGACAACTACCCGCCACCTAGTAACACCATAGCAACCACCAAAAATACCTTAGCAACCGACCCTGAACACCCTAGCAACCGGTCAGAAATGCCATAGCAACCACCCAAAATACCCCAGCAACTGCCGACCAACACCATAGAAAGCACCCAGAACACCCTAGCAACCACCCAAACACCATACCAACCACCTAGTAACACCATAGCAACCACCAACAATACTTTAGCAACCACCCTGAACACCCTAGCAACCGCTCATAAATGCCATAGCAACCACCCAAAATACCCTAGCAACCGCCTACCAACACCATAGAAAGCATCTAGAACACCCTAGCAACCATCCAAACACTGTAGCAACCACTTAGCAACCAACTCAGAACATCCTAGCAACTACAGTACTTGAACAACATGAATAAGCCATATCTCAGCACCAGAACATCGTACAGATGTGTTTGTTGGCTCGTATGCAATAAGACACCCTATCGGTGAGTTTTGCCACTGCAAGCACCACTTCATATTCTCTCCAGGAAATTTACAATCTTTACTATTCAACAATACAAACAAACCATAGTTTAGTGCAAAAGATAATTATTCTATTAGCGCCATTCACCATGCATTTAATTTCCAAACTGCCGCGATACTTCAACACACAACGTAGTGAAACATTCCTCTATTCACCTTCATCTGTTTCACATAAAACTGAACAGCCTTTAGCGCCACTAACTGGAACTTTCACTTTGAAATCAATGCATGTAATATTTTGCACAAATGTCACAAATCAGGCTCGCATTTTTTCAATGAGCCTTGGTTGGATTTTTCCCTGAGCTGCATTCTGAGATTGTCTTCTCCAAGGAATCACATAACTCTGAATTTGAGCTATACAGTAATTAAGTATTTTTCGAAGAACCTTCCCATGGCCGTTTATGATTCTATAAACTGCTGCTTACTAGGTTTTGAAGGAGAGCAAAATATATTAAGGCCTTCAATGGGAACATTATTAGCAGACACGGCGTATAGTGTTTATATGTGGCTAGGACTGTTTTAGTGGGATAGGATTCCTGGATGGGCATAAATATGCATGCAGACAAGCAGAACGAGGAAATAATTTGCAGAATCTCAAGAGATTAACTGTATCGAGTGACTTTGAGAGAGGACAAACACTAATAGCATTTGTGGTATTTTGCATCTGTATCAGAAGGTTGTGCTATTGTTTCAGTATTACACACATCTGCATGGTGCATGTGTCCGTCAGAGCTCACTCTATCTCGAGTTATGATAAAGAATATGTTCAAATGGCAAATCTGAGCACATACATATATGTTTATGTTTGTGCATTTTTTTGCTACAGAAATATGTGCTCTGAATGGGTATTTGACATTTAACAATAGCAGAACCAGTATGCATGTGTAGCACACAATAGTGCAATACGAAGCAGGCATGTCTAAGCAAACAACTCTGTCATGTATAATCCTTGCAGGCCAGTGTGTAAACAGGAGGACGAGGATATGACTGAAATCTGTGTTATGATCAGAAGCAAGAGCCCAGCCAGGGGGAACGGCCAACATTTTGCAAAACATTCATTATGTGTAGTTTGATTGAATAGCCTAAGTGTGTGTGTGTGTGTGTGCGTGTGTGTGTGTGTGTGCGTGCGCGCATTTGCGTGTGCATGTGCATGTGTTTATTGACTTGGATTATCTATGTACTTGTTTACTTAAGCTCTATGGATTTCTTTTATTGAATTTTGTTGCTTTCATCCTAATAAACTGCTGACTGAATAAAGCCATACAGAATGTCATTGTAATTTTGTTACAATGACAATAAAGAACTCTAATCTCTATGGAAGCTTGTTTCCACTGTGGAATAAAAGGACAACAATAATTGTGACGTTTTATCTCACAATTCTGTTCAAATATGTCGCAATTGCAAGTTTACATTTTGCAATTCTGACTTTAACATTTGCAATCGTGAGTTTATTCTGAAAAAAAAGTCAGAATTGCAAAATGTAAACTTGCAATTGCGACATATTTGAACAGAATTGTGAGATAAAAAGTCACAATTACCTATACTCATAATTCTGATTATCTAATTAAACTTCCGATTACACATTTTAAAGTCAGAATTGCAAGGTATACACTCATAATTCTGATAAATTATAAAACAAACTTCCATACATCTCTAATTTAATGTACACATCACTCATTATAAAAAAAAAGTTTTGAAACATTTTTTCAAGATTAAAAAGTTTTGATTTAAATTTATTTAAATCAAATAAAGTATATTTAATATCTAGATATCTAAATAAGATATTTAAATACCTTAAAAATAGAAAAGATTTACAAAAAGGTTTATTTTCTTGACATTAGTTCATAAGTTTACATGAACAGTAACACTTTATTTTCAGAACCCGCAAACAACTGCGTCAGTACACAGAAATTACAGTGTACATTTCTGTAATTATAGTGTAACTCCGTGTAGGTATAAGGAAACAATATGTTAAGTTTTGGGTCATAAAGGGGTAACGAGCAGATATACAAACAATTTATTTATAATGTAATTATTTTAAAACTAACAAGTAACTATTATGTTAATTTATTCCAGGTGAAAATTGCACATCTGTTGTATATAAAAGTTATCATCATATTTCAGGCAAAATATATTCTTGTGCAATTTTACATCCAATTTTGGCATCTGTGGGTTGACTTAACATTAAGTAATCTAGTAAGAAAATATATATATGATTTATATATTATATCAACCCACAGATATCAAAATTACCCTGTAAAATCACACAAGAACATATTTTACCTGAAATGTGATACAACTTTTATATTCAACAGACAATTTTATATACAGTTTTTGCCTGGAATATATTAACAGAAATAGGTGGGCTCTGTTAGTTATAAATAATTACATTATAAATAATTTGCTTGTATATATTGCTTGTTATCCCTTTATTACCCAAAACTTAACATATTGTTCCCTTATACCTTGACGGAAGTCAGCTATAATTACAGAAACGTACACCGTAATTTGGGTGTACTTACGTGTACTTGCGGGTCGTAAAATAAAGTGTTACCACATGAACTAATGAAGAACAATACAGAATTTATTCATCTTTAAAAGATTAAGGTCAAAAGTTTGTTCTGTTAACATTAGTTAATGCACTTGAACATGAACATGAATATTTGTGTTAACTAACAAGGTTAATAAGTACTGTGACAACATATTGCTCATATTTGTTGTTGCATTGATGTATTTTTGTTATATCAGCTATAGAGATGTTTGATTGTTGATCCCTGACAGAGCTTTGCCTTCGGTGAGCTTATGATAATACTGTACGTTATCTAGGCAATTAGTACATTACAGTTCATTATTATGCATTGAAATCTTGATGGCTTGTTTTCCTCTGTATCGTTCTAAACAAACACAACGTAAGCAGCTGTCGACGTTTCAGGTCAACACTCATTACTTGTGTCCCTGAAGAGCACAGTGTCAAGGTGGTGGAGGCTTGTAATCATGTCCACATCAGGCACTGATTAATAGTTTAATCACAACTTGCCAAAGAACATTAACAAGCTTTTAATTGAATTATGTGCAAAAATAAATAATAAATAACTATAATGTTGTTGTTAGCGGCTTAAATGCCCAAATCCATGTTAAGTCTCTTAGAGAAGCAGTGATTAATGATAATGTGATCAATTACAGATGAGGAGGATAATGATTCTTATCTATGATGATAAAACTGGCCTTTTGAGTCGGAATTTAATATAGCTCTATGTACGAGCAACTATCAGAAAACGCTTTATGCTTGTAATCTACAGATTATCTTAAAGGAGTGATTGCTACAAATTCAGCCTAATAATCTTAAAGTTACAGAGAATAGTGGAGACAACAGCACATATCTATGAATTCAGCAACATTTGGACTTTTAAACTTGGATGTAAACATTGCATTTTTGCAGCTTGTTATTAGTGCAAATCAGCAAATCAGCAAATCAGAGATAGCTCAACCCGATATCACGGTAATTCGTATGAATTTTACGAAGTGGCTAATTCATAACAATTCATACGATCTCACTTCGTACAAATTAATTAGAATTTTTGCTAAATCATACATATTTTACAAGTTGGCTAATTCAAATTTGTACGAATGACCTACCCCTGACCCCGCCCCTAAACCTACCCGTCACGTAGATTTAGACAAATAACTTACAAATTTTCCGAGGTGGCTAATTCTTAACAATTTGTACGACCTCACTCCAATGAATAAGTCATTTTTTTTTGCTTAAAAATACATATTTTACAAGTTGGCTAATTCGAATTTGTACGAATGACCTACCCTGACCCCGCCCCTAAACTTATCCGTCACGTAGATTTAGACAAATCAGTACAAATTTTCCGAGGTGGCTAATTCTTAACAATTTGTACGAACCTCACTCCAATGAATAAGTCATTTTTTTTTGCTTAAAAATACATATTTTACAAGTTGGCTAATTCGAATTTGTACGAATGACCTACCCCTGACCCCGCCCCTAAACTTATCCGTCACGTAGATTTAGACAAATCGTACAAATTTTCCGAGGTGGCTAATTCTTAACAATTTGTACAGACCTCACTCCAATGAATAAGTCATTTTTTTTTTGCTTAAAAATACATATTTTACAAGTTGGCTAATTCGAATTTGTACGAATGACCTACCCCTGACCCCGCCCCTAAACTTATCCGTCACGTAGATTTAGACAAATCGTACAAATTTTCCAGAGGTGGCTAATTCTTAACAATTTGTACGACCTCACTCCAATGAATAAGTCATTTTTTTTTGCTTAATCATACATATTTTACAAGTTGGCTAATTCGAATTTGTATGAATGACCTACCCCTGACCCCGCCCCAAACTTATCCGTCACGTAGATTTAGACAAATCGTACAAATTAGTCAATTGTTCTAAAATCAATTGTCTTGGATACATTGAGCTGCAAACAGGCATGATCACACCATTTTACGAAATCGTCAACCACTGGACCATGGCACGTTTCATCGTCTTCTAAAAGACTCACAGTAACTGTGTCGCCTGCAAATTTAAAAAAAATACTATTTTTATATTTGCTTATACAGTCATTTGTATATAAAATATACAATAAGGGAGTATGAATAGTACGACTACATGACACATTGACATTAGAATAACTCTTATCCTGAACATTGTATAAGCATCTATGCGTCATTAAATGAAAGAGAGGTTCACAATGTAAATGTCACATACTTGCACGTGTGTAAATACTTTGTCACATACTTTTGAAAAACATCCCGAATCAGAAGGCAGGCTTTCATAAACAACTGAGGGAAGTTGTTCGGAAACAAGTTGAGTTGCATTACAAGCTGTTCACACACTGGCAATAAAAAGTGATTCATGCATGAAGTTTCTTACGGTCCCTGAAAGTGGGTCAAGATACGTCTTCTTCACAATGGCTGACAAGGATGTATTGGCAAAACTTCACTGGACACAAAGGAATTGAGCGACACCTGTTCCTGAAAGCTTGTCTCCATCCGTGGCGCTAGCATTTTTATTTTAACCTTGTGATTTGTCTCTCCTGTAAATGAGTCACACATGTAAAACGCAAGCACTCTGTTGTGACTAGATCTGGAGAAGAGGTTAAATAGACACGGGCTTGAGTGAGGAAATGGAGGTGGAATAAGAAAGGACCATTGCAATCATACACCATCAGCGGCATCCGAGCCGGCGCAGGAGATTGATGGGTGGGTGTAGACAAAGAGGTTTCAGATAGAGATGCGAACAGAAATGCCGAATCGTCTCTTGTCACAATCCATCACGGTGAGATGAAAACAGGCCTAAGAACACCTTCGATCTGCATTTGCTCATCGACGTCTCGATTGCAATTACTGCCCTGTAGATTCTCATCAGAGGCCGGAGACAGATTTAGCTACTTTAAAGCACTAGTCATGTTCCTTCAAGTATTTGTCATGGGCTTTAAAGACAGATAATTATCACATCTTTATATCAATAAAAGCATTAGTTTCTTCATGTTCTCATTTTGCGCTTCAACATTTCTCACTGTGCTTCTTCAGTCACATGACGTACAAAGAGTCCAAATTATTTTGGCACAGGCCTGGATTATGGACCGGGTCATGAGAGGTGTCAAAAGCCTTCAGAGCTTTTAGCCTGAGATAGCCAAAGGAAACAGACCAACGGGGGCCTTTGACTCATACAGGGCAAACTGAACACTCAGGCTCCCAAACCCTTCAGCTTTAGCTCTCTACTGTTGGCCTACTAAAACATGCATGTGCCTAAAAGAAGAAAAAAAAGAAAACACTTTTTTTTCTTTTCTTAATCTAAGGGGTATATCACTGAAGGGATTGTTATGGTCATGATTTGCCTTGAAGAAAACTTTAGCATGCTTTTACATAAATAATACACTTTTAATACACTTTTTAAATAATACACTTTTTTTGGCAAATTGAATGTATTTGGACATTGTTATTTACAATTGCATTGACATTGTATCATAGTTTACATTTATATTTAGAATGCAGTTAAAAATAATGTAATCTCATGGAAGCTAGTTTCCACCATTTATTAAAATAAATAAATAATTGTGACTTTTTATCTCACAATTGTGAGATATGAAGTCAGATTTACAGTGATATAAAGTCAGAAATTGTGAGATATAAAGTCAGAATTGTGAGATATGAAGACAGAATTGTGAGATGAAAAGTCAGAATTTAGTGTTAAGTCGGAATTGATAATTAGAAAAGTCAGAAATTGCGAGATATGAAGTCAGAAAATTGCGAAGAATATAAGAGTCAGAATTAAATATAAAGTCAAGAATTCCAGATATAAAGTCAAAATTTCAAGAATATAAAGTCAAAATTGCGAGATATGAGAGTCGAAAATTCCGAAAATATGAAATATAAAAATTAGAAATAGAATATAAAGTAGAAAATTGTGAGAATATAAAGTCAGGAGAAATATGAAGAATTCAAAATTGCGAATATAAAAATCAAAAAATCACGAAAAATATAAAAATCAGAAAATTAAGAAATATAAAGTTCAAAATTAGGAAAATATAGAAAATCAAAATTTGATATTAAAAATTCAGAAATTATAGAATATAAAATTCAAAATTACAGATATAAAATTGAGAAAAATTGACGAATATAAAATTCAAAATTCAGAAAAATATAAAGATTGGAAAATTCACAATATAAAATTAGGAATTGCAATGATATATAAAATTCAAAAATTCGAGAATATAAAAGTCAAAATTTCAAATATAAAATTCAAAATTACAAAATATAAAATTAAAAATTGCTGATATAAAAGTAAAAATTGCAGAATATAAAGTCAAAATTGTGAGATATAAAGTCAGAATTGCGAGATATAAAGTCAGAAATTCAGATATAAAAATCAAAATTGCAGATATAAAGTCAAAATTGTAAGATATAAAGTCAGAATTGTGATATAAAATTAGAAAAATTGCGAATATAAAGTCAAAATTGCGAGATATAAAGTCAGAATTGCGATATAAAATTCAGAATTTAGATATAAAGTCAAAATTGCGAAATATAAAGTCAGAATTGTGATATAAAATTCAGAAATTGTGCAATATAAAAGTCAGAAATTGCAAGATATAAAGTCAGAATTCGAGATATAAAGTCAGAATTGCGAGATATAAAGTCAGAATTGCTAAGATAAAGTCAGAAATTGCGATATAAAGTCAGAATTGTGAGATATAAAGTCAGAATTCAGATATAGTCAGAATTGTGAGATATAAAGTCAGAATTGCGTGATAAAAAGTCAGAATTGCAGATTTGAAGACTACAAATGCACATACAATCTAATTAAGTGCATTTCTTATTCATGTATTCAAATCTCTAAGATTGACACTATGCAAAACTTGTGTCCCAAATTATGCACTATGCATCTAATCTACCATCTGCTGAATTTATTTAATAAGTTAATTTTGTTCAGTGCATGGTGTCCAAAGTTCCACACTTGTTGGGTTAATTAAGTACATTAGGGGTTTTGAAGTGTTCTACTTATACCATTTTGTAGTATGTGTATTAGGGATGCACCTAATATGATTTATGCACTAAATTCTGCTGAAACTTTAAGCAGATTTTAAAAAGCTCATGACAGCATTTCAGCATCACCTGCATCTCAGAGAGATCAACTGCCTGACATTTGCATAAAGTTGCAGATCTTTCTCCACACCGCTGTCAATCCCTCAATTCCCTGAACAAGCGTGTCACGCGGATCCCATGGGAATGAACTAACAATGCCTGCTCAGCTCGGCTCTCTGCCGTTCACGGACACGCACCGTTAGAAGGCTGGAGCAACATTCACATACGGAGCACATCTATCATGCCTTTAAATGCTGACTGCTCACTGCCGGTTCGGAGCAGAGCTTATTTGTCACAAAATGACCCGTTTTGTTCCTCATTTTGACTCATAAAAATAAAAGACAACTTTTCTTGCATTGCAATTGCAGAAGTGATACACAAGCAGTCTTCATGATGACAGTGTTACTGCCATTGGTTCATTAACATTTAAACATTTAGCAGACAGCTTATCGAAAGCAACTTTCAGTACAGTAGGCTACACTCTCTGAAAAAAATACGAAAGCTGTCATTGGGGCTGTACCTTTTCAAAAGGTAAACTTTTGCCATTTTAGGTCCTATTATGTCCATTTTAGGTGCTAATATGTACAATTTAGGTGTTCATATAGACATTTTAAGTCCTTACAGTATATGTATGTTTTAGGTCCTTATATGTACATTTTAGTTGTTAATATGTACACTGTAAAAAATAAACCGTGAATTTTACGGTAAAAAAACAGCAGCTGTGGTTGCCAGAACTTTACCGTTAAAAATACGGTAGAAACGTTAATGGTTTTACAGACTTAACTTAAAAATTACAGTAATAAACCGTATTTTATTTTCTGATAAAATGTGGATTTACCACCTTATTGACGTATTGATATCTGTTTTAGACCTTTGTAATACACTGACAACCAACAATCATCACAGCAGTAATGAGAGTTACATGAGCAATCACAGCTCATTACAAGTGAATACTTGTATAAAGCAATTCTTATTTAAAGAAGCTGCACAATGTCATTCACACACACATTAAGCACCATCATGGTAACACACATAAAATAAAATAAAAATGCAATAAACATTAATTTAACAACATTAAATGTAACATAAAACCCTAATGTACATAACTGATTAGAAAAAAAAACAATAAAACTATGAGGAACCATAATTATTTCAACAAAAATACATAAAATGTGAAGTGTCACACAGGGAATTGTGGGAATGTCAATTTACGTTTTTTCACTGTAAATTATACAACGATTTGTTCTTTTTCACTTTCAAAAACTGTAAACAATAGTACGGAAACTTTCTGTTTACCAATTAACAGTTTTGCACTGTAGCATTTTACAGTATTTTACTGTTAAAATCATGGATATTTTTTACAGTGTAAATTTTAGGTCCTAATATGTGTATTCTTGTTGCTAACATTTCAGGTGTTAATATATATGTTTTAAGTGCTAATGTGTACATTTAGGTGTTAATATGTACATTCTAGGTGCTTCAAGTACTAATATGTGCCATTAAGGTACAAAAGTGTACCTTTTGAAAAGGTACAGCCCCAGTGACAGCTTTTGTACTTTTTTTTCTGAGAGTGTATAGGAACATGAGAAATGTGTAGATATTCCCAGTATACAATGCTTTATTCCCTTGTGAAAAAGAGTAACATTCTTAATAAGAATATTGACTTATTACAGAAATAATATTTAAAAAAACATACTTGTATGCAAACTGACTTCCAAACACTTAATATGTTAACTGCAATTAAATGAAAAAAATGTGTTAGTTTCAATTTACAATAAACCCAGCTTAAGTAGATCTTGAATACATCTTACTATGTCGTTTCAGAATTACTTTCATTGTATTTAACATATGGTTAAAGTGTACTTAGCTGGGAGATAATATGTATAGTTTGTACAGTATAAAAATCATTATGTCAATGGAAAGTCTCGTAAAACACTGAAGCTCAGCGTGTGTGTGTGTGTGTGTGTGTGTGTGTGTGTGTGTGTGTGTGTGTGTGTGTGTGTGTGTGTGTGTGTGTGTGTGTGTGTGTGTGTGTGTGTGTGTGTGTGTGTGTGTGTGTGTGTGTGTGTGTGTGTGTGCACCTGGGTCTAAGGTTGTTTTACAGTCTTCCTGAGAGTTAGTAAGTTGCCTGACAAGGATATTGAAGACACATCTGTTGTGCAACAAACACTCAGCTCAGGTTATTCATTACAGCACTTTACCGTAGTTATGTGAATGTCATGATTAGTCGGCTTATTACGAGAAACACACCTGAAGTGACTTCGGAGTGTTTACTTTGTCGAAGGCTTTTAATCTGTGTTCACAACACGAGGCTTAACAAGGATTGAATGTCAAAAGCCTTGCTCACGGACGTCACGCGTCTTGATGAAGCAACGGTGCAGGATCTGTCTGATTTCTCCATGTAATTCTGACATCTACTTTGTCCGCGGTTCTTCTCCTCGTTACACTTTGACAAGATCACAAATCTGTCGCCCTGCGCAGCGGGTTCATTTGAATAATCAATGTCTGCACGATGCTGACTCCAACACTATTCTGGATCTCATTAATATGTACCGTGTCTATTTTTAGCATTTACATGGACGTTTTATCTGTCATTTGTGCTTATTTTACACGCTAACAGTCTTTCTCCTTTCATCTTTCTTGTCTTTCCTTTTGGGGAAGATGTTATGTGTGTTCCCATGTTCTTTAATTATCCCCATATATATGTGACATGGCCACATTTAGCTTTTATCATTGGTAGAAAATTGGATTAATCCATTCAGATTGGGCAGAATATGACAGAATTAACTTGTTACTATTCAGTAGCAATTTGATTCAGTGTGTTATTAAGATCCGTACCATTGGGTTTGTATTGTTATATCATTAAAAAGCACTATTTCAAGCTCATGTTTAGTTTGTTTTGGGGGCTTTTATAGTTTGGTCTTGGTTGAAAATTGCTCCTCTGTCCTTGAAGAGTAAAATCTTTTAAAGGGACCATGATATATATATATAAAAGAGACAGATCGATGTACTGAAGAGGATAATGTCTTGCTGGAGAACAGTAAAGAGATGCTCTGGCTCATATATTTGCTCACCCATCAGCGTTGGGCTCTGTGAAGCATCACTTCTCCGGTGAGAGGAGACATACAGAAGGACTGTTGTGTTCTTTTGCTTACGCGCTGCTTAACAGAAAGTCTTTCAAGCTAGTACAACCACAAATTCTCAGTGATCAATATTTCAGTGGCCATGGACATCAAAGCTCCTTACAAAAGAGCACTAAATAGCTATGGACGTTATTATGTTTCCTGCAAGTGTACGGACAGTTCCCATGCGACCAACACCGCACTTTCAGGAGTGCTGACTTTTAAAAATGTATTTCTACTGGAAATTTTAATGCCGCAGTTTGTTGAGGTTCATCTCACGCCAGGTCAATGGTCTTTTGGCGGCTACAATTAAATACATGTTATGTAAACCCGCTGAGGGCTTGACGTATATTGTGTTGCTCACCAGCCACTGTGGCTACTGGTTTTCCAAAGTTACTAGCCAGACACAATTTTGACATGGGGAAAAACTGCCATATAGATACTTTTTAATTACCTCATAATTTGGCTGCGGGTTTAATAGGCTGCTGTCACTTTAAGACCTGATGCACTGATCCATTATACTGTTACACACGTTTTCTTTCTCAACTGTTTATATTCACTTAGCACACAACTGACTGTGTTTATGTAAAAACTCACCAAGAATGGCATTTTGACATTATTTTGTGTTTATTTGGCTATTTATGCACAATATGTAGCTTTAAAAAGAACTCAATTTAGTTATGAAAGGTGATGTAATTTCAAACAAAATCAGGCAAAAACAAAGTTCATTTCGGAAATTCAAAACAACTTCGAACTACCATTGGTCCGTTGCTATGATAGGTAGGTGTGACTCTGAGGCTCCGCCTTATTTGACATGGAAATATTTAATAATCTTCCTAACAGTACAGTTTTCGGGTAAATATAATTTCAAGATTTGAAATACAGTACAACTGCACATTCAGTAAAACTAAGCACACTTGTTTTCACACGGATATTGCTGAATGTAAACTTTTAGGATTTAGGAAAGACTTGTATGCAACATTCCATTCAGTTGGCAAATGTCAGAGCCTGATCTCATGAAAGTTCGTATATCTATAGCACGAATGTCATTTCTAGTGGCATTTATACGCCAAAAACTGTGTTTGCGTGTATACGGTATGCATTTTTCGCGGTGCATATGATACGCACTATAATACGCACGAACTCTCCACCCCCTCCCCCTAATCCTACCCCAGGGTTTTTTAGTGCGTAGGATATGCACGAAAAAACATTTTTGGCGTATAATTGCCACGAGAAATGACATTCGTGCTATAAGATACGAACTTTCATGAGACTGTGTTGAAATGTCAGTCATTAGATATAAGTGAAAGGCTGTTTTTAACATGGATGAAGTGAAGATGAAGTGAGAGGGTTGTAGGTTACCACATTTATTTCTCTCTCCAGCATGCCAGCCCTTATGCCAAGGCGATCTGCTCAACATCTGAGCGCTTTAGAGTCTCTCCTGTTGTTCAGGGATTATATCTGGCTAGTCCGCTTACTGTGACACTAAAAAGAAGTGTGCTGTTCTGCCTTCAAGTCATGTCGAAATGATCGCATTTACAACATGAGAACACTATAATGTCTCTGCTACCAGTGGGAAACCCTGAATATCAGAGTCGAGTGATGTGAACGAACTCATTGCAAAGGGGAAGCCAGATATATTATATTTATAAGTAGACAGAGCTTTAGAAGACTTATACGAATTATAAATAAATGAAAAACATCTAGTTAATAGATGATAGTTTATTTAAATCCAATTTTCAGTTCATTATTGTTTCAGTCAAGATTAAAAGTAATGGACACATGTGAGGAAATGAATAAAAATGATTTTCTTTGCAGAGTCTGGGCTGCAGGGTGCTTATTAAATCTAGGTCTGAGCCGTTCCCATGTCTGATGTTTAAATTCTCTACATTATTAAACCTATTAGTTTTCATAGCTACTTCATATCCAGGCGAACACTTATTCTGCTAAATAGAAATCAACAATCGCACCATTAAACCATAGCCCTCCTCCGCAGGCTTTCAATCCATCCTGTTAAATGTTACACTCCTAAAAATGAATTTCTTAGCTTAAAATACCTTTCTCTAAAATATATAAAAAAAAATAAAATCTCAAATGAAGATACTTTTACTTTAGAAGGAAATTAATTAAGATGTTACGTCTTGATTTCTTTTTTAAAAAGTATCAAAATGAAGCGAGATTATATTATTTACCTTTTAATTAAGAATACAGATAACGAGTGTTAAATCAGATTTACCAAACAGGGTTTATTAGTGCGAGAGTGCAAGCGCCGATGGCAGTGATCTACTGACGAGGAGTAAATGAAAAAACACAGTCAATCATTCGTCTACCAAGAGCAATGCAAATTAGCGTCTGGTTTAAAGAGGTCATGTACCCTTTTACGAAGTCTTGCTTTTGTATTTAGGGTGTTCTAGACTAGTTTCCATGCTTGATCATTCAAAAAACACATTATTTTTCACATATTTTCATTTTTACAGTACCTCTCTCCCAGTTTTGCTTGAACATATCCTGTTTCAATGAAGCCCCTCCTTCTGAAATGCAAAATGTGCTGTGATTGGTTAGCTGGAAGACGTCAATTTACAACCAGTTCTGACCTTGACAATGTTGCCGAACAAGAGGACGCTACAGAAGGGATTTTATGCACAAGCACAGACAGGATTACAGGGCGTTTCAGTGTGGTATGGCTTTTTCATTTTGTCTTACAAAAGCAAGAGCTTACACAAGCAATATAAACAAGCTGTTCGCCATGAAATATACAGCAAACAGCAACACTTTTTGTTAATAATGTTCAGGAACTGTGTTTAAAATAAGTTTCTATAAGTTTGTCAGCCTTAGGAAGGTCAAACTAATTAGTTTTGGAAATGTTGTGGAAAAAACAGTGTCTCTTTGACAGCGACAACAATGACTACGTTTACATGCAGGCAATAACCCGTTCAAAACCAGGATATTAGCAATAACCCGGTCACGAACGGCCATGTAAACATCGGCAAAAACCCGAATATGCTCATATCTCAGATTTTAAAAACCGGGATCTTATACCTGGGGTACCCCTTTTCTAACCTGAATTTTTGGTCATGTAAACGTGTATCGGCATATCCCCATAGTGATTTGTGTTCTGCGCATGTTCTATTCGCAAGGAATCTTGGTCTTTTGAGTAGAGAAACTTCTCGGCGCATACAAAAATCCACGTGCAGTATACCGGAAGTAAACATGGCGAGACACAGGCGAGACACTTGGAGCGAGCTCAGTAACGTTACCAGCATCAAAGCACAAACAAAGGCGATCGCTATCTGCCCCGAACTATTCATTATCCGCATGCTGCTGTTGTTGTTGTCTTTGAATACAGGACGAAGAATCGGAAATGACACATATTGTGTCTTAAGGTTGTCCATACGTCTAGATGCTAACCGCGCGTCGCCGTTTGCATCGGGATATTGCAATTCCATGTATACCTCTCACACCAAAGGCATGTGTCTTATCCACTGCGCCATCACCACCCCTTAGGACCAATAATAGTATAATAGAACCCATTTTAAGACATGCTTTTTTTGGGGTGGTAAATCATGGTAGCCTGGCAAGCCAGACCTATCAAGATGTTAGATCTGGGAACTCACAATTGGCATACCTCAATCCGGGGGCGGGATGAAAGGCACGCCATAGGATAGCGCTTAACCAACCAGAGCGATGATGGCTGTGGCTGAGTGAGTCCCATGCATTTCCCCATGGTTTTCTCTCCAGCGGAGCAAGTTTTTACCTTATCCGGTCGTCAAAACTCTGATCACATCTTCCTGTTTAAGATTGACTTAAGTGACGTTCTTAACTCCAAGTCATCCGAGTTGCGGCCAAAGCCGAATCGGAAAGACCGCTGTTCGCCAGCTGCGTCTTGTTTGTTTTTAAGTATCAGGGAAATCACCTATAATCACGGCGCAGACCCGTCACAACTTTGCCGTCATTATGTTAAGCCCGCCCACCAACTCTATACACGACTGTGATTGGCCTGACCAGAGTTTGGATTTTCCACTTCGAAAGTCAACGGAGAAGTTGCTAGACCACACTTTGCAGCAAAATAATTTTTGCTGCCGCTAGGGTGCGTCTAAGATTTCTAGGCTAAAATAATGGTGCAAACACCAGTAAATTCACAAGCGCAAACCTTAATTAATCACCATGCATGATTTACTGAAATACTCTCCTCCTTTAAATTGTGCATCTGTAAGAGAAACTCCTACAAATGCATAGGCCTATGCAATAAGCCATAAATCCTGTAAATCCTGACAATAGTTGGGGTTTTTTTACGGCAAAAGAGGGTTTGTACAGTTAGTAAATCTGCCCCTATATATATATATATATATATATATATATATATATATATATAAAGTCCATTAATATCTCATGTGATTTGTTTCTTGATAATGTTTAGTAGCAAATTAATTTTTAGCAGTGTAGAATCGAGTTTTCTTTGGACCACATTCGTGTAAAGCTGTTAAGTTTCTGTTTGAGCAGCCTCTCATCCCTGCTGTCACCACTTCACTTTCTGCTTCATCTGCACTCGAGGAGGAAGTAGAAGAAGAAGAAGAAGGACAGAGCGAGAGAGAGAGAGCAAGCAAGACTGTTCCTTGTGGAAACCATCTCTTGAATCCCAAGCTACTGTATCTCAGGATTCAGGCAAGACAAAGCGCAGTGAGTCACGAGTGGGATTGTCACTGAGGGCTTCGTCGGGTTGGTATAATTCCATCATGGATGCCAGTGTGTGTTGACAGGGCCACAGATGCTCTCTGCTGGGGGAAAACAGCCTCATTTAGACCACAAGAGCTGTTTTGCCAACCTGTTGCGGTGCATCCGTGGGGAGTAAGGCTGGTTTTGGTTAAAATAAATATTTTAACCATATTTTCAAGATAAAGCAATTGTGAAATTAGACATATACTTAAGTCCTACTGAATTACACTGCATTTAATATACATTTAAACTAAATACATTTAGATTTAATTGCAAATAAAATGCAGGTAATTCCCTGAAAAGATCACATTCAATTCACACAATGTACTAAAGTACATTCTTTTAAAGTAGATCATATTTTTATGTAAAAAAAAATTAAATTAGTAAAACGACTAATCATTTCATGATGAACTATCTCTTTAAGGGATGTTTCATCTTTGCAGCCCTGTGTGTGGAATGCAGCTTTTATGTGAAGAAAGAAATGATGAAGAAGAAAAATCCCCTGCCTTTGACCACATTTGTTAAAACCATAGCAACTTGCTGGCTGCGACCAGCGAGTAGACAGCCCACGCATGCTTTCATGTTTCATGTGTAACCTCAGTCGTGAATCCCACCAAGACAGGCCTCATTCACAACACCTACTGGAGCTCCCAATTCGCTAAAATCGATTTTAATTGTAAATCAAGCACCGTCAGCGGATATGTCCAAAGTGATTGTGCTTCATTACATTGAATTGGAGAGAGGCTGTAACCCTACTCAACACACCTTTAAAAAAGATTATTGATTTAACAGACAAATGAATGCAGAGTTAGGATGAAAAGAAGGGTGGCTCATATGTGATATGAATACTATCGGGTGCATTTAAGAGTTTGCTACAGACCTCACAGTATGTAATCATATTGAACAACAGCTGTGTCGCATTATAAGCACACTGGGTATTTCAAGTTATTTCAAATTAATGAAATAGTCTATTGATGCTTTCTATTGCAATATGGATAAGGGTTGTATCATTGAAATCACACACCGGATACCGAACCGATTGACATTTAAGAAATCTCACTGAGAACTTTCTACTTCCAAACATAAGAGTTTGATCTCTATAGGGACACATGACTCACAGTCCTGAGGGAAATGCAGATCTGTAGTCTACCGGGAACATCCGGTGAGAACTCCTGTTATATGTGACTAGGAGTGTCAGTTACACAATATTTCAATGGCACCCTTTAGACATGCTGTTGAATATAAGTAAAGTTGCACCTACTAGCAGTCATTAGAGTATTAAGTGAGCATCAGTAGATTGTTAGGGTTGGTTAAATAAGGCGTTAGTAGGATAAGATGACACCTACAACAACCCCAATTCCAGAAAAGTTAGTACATTTTGTCAAGAATCAAGAATATGTCATTTTTTATTGTGTTTAACCTTCATTTAACTAACAAAAGTACACTGAAAAAAAAATACGGTAAAAAAACAGCAGCTGTGATTGCCAGAACTTTACCGTTAAAATACGGTAGGAACGAAAATTGTTTTACAGACTTAACTTAAAATTTACAGTAATAAACCATATTTCAATTTCTTAAATCTGTTGATTTTGCAACCTTTTTAAAAATGTATATCTGCTGTGTACCATAGTAATACACTGACAACTAACAATCATCACACGAGCAATTACACGAGCAATCAAAACTCATCTTAAAGTAGTCTTACATTAGAAGGTTAATACTTATAGAAAGAAGCTGCACAGTGTCATTCACACAAACATTTAACACCATTATGGTAACACAAATGAAACAAAAAAGAAATGCAATAAACATTATTTTAATAACATTAAATGTAACACAAAGCCCTAATGTACATAACTGATTATAATTTTAAAAAAAAGAAAACTATGAAGAACCATAGTTATTTCAACAAAAATACATAAAATGTGAAGTGTCACACAGGGAATTGTGGGAATGTAAATTTACATTTTTTGCTGTAAATTTTATTATAAGTTGTTCTTTTTCACTTTCCAAAACTGTATGGTATTTTACAGTAAAATTATATCACAGTTATTTACTGCATATAGTACGGAAATTTCCGTTAACCAATTAACAGTTTTGCACTGCAGCGTTTTTACAGACTTTTACCGTTAAAATTACGATTATTTTTTACAGTGTACATTTGTCATCAATGTTTTCATTGACCAACTTAAGTGTATTTCGTAAAATATAAACAGATTTTGATTTTGAAGGCTGCAACACGCTTCGAAAACGTTGGGACAGAGACAAAATAAAAGCACCAAATGAGATGTAAAAATAAATCAGGCAGAAGGCGCCTCCTAGTGGTCTAACCCTAGCCCTACCCCATACCTAAACTTAACCATAACCAAAGCGTCTCATTTGGCGCTAAAGAGTGCCATGTGTGTTGGATATTTACGCTTTTGCAAAAGTGTCATATATGGCGCCTTGGGATGAGAATGCGTCGGACATGGAGGCGTATGCACAGAGACGTAAACTTTACTTTGCAACTACAAGTCAACGCATTCTACTAACCCGAACCCCACTAGTCTACTAATAATCTACTTACAATCTAATGAGAGTTAGACGTGTAGTTGCAAAGTTACTTATAGTCAACAGAATGCTCAAAAGGGACCATCAAAAAAAGTGAAACTGGATATTCAATCATCTTTTCACTTTTATTTGCCTCTGTCTCAACTTTTCTTGGAGTATGTTGCAGGCCATCAAAATCAAAACTTGTTTATATTTACAGAATACACTTAAGTTGGTCAGTGAAAACTTTGAACATTTTCTATTTGTAGGCCTACTTGTATCAGTTAATTAGGCTAATAGTTAAAGAGAATTAACTAATCACAGATTCTTGATTTTATTGCATTTTACTAAATGGACAAATTTTTCTGGAAATGAGGTTGTAGTTGCAAAGTTACTCACAGTCAGTCAGTTGAATATCTGTTGAGGATCATCAGTATAAAGTGGTCTACTAATACTCTAGTTGACATGAATAACGTTACTTCAACAGAATGTCTAAAGAACACCATCAACATAAAGTTGTGACCACAAAGTCTAATTGCACATGCATACAAATGTCTTTTTAATCCTCATATTTTTGGATATTTCATAAGCCCAAGGCCTTTATATTATCTTAAAACACTTCATATTGAATTATCAGGTTATTACCTTTCTGATCTTATGATTAACTTGAGAACATGCTTCCCTTATGTTATATGCATTAAAATAAATGCATTGCTTCTGGGGTCTCAAATATAAAAGCATGGCTATTGTAAGGAGTTTTCAGCCTGTGGTTTGATTTATATTTTGACGAGTGCTGTAGAGATTCTCTCTGACACTTGTTTATTTTCATTTGCATCATTCTGTTTTCCTGCAATGCCATTTCTTTCTGGTGTCAGATTGACCTCACACTTAAAAGAATAAACATGATTATATTTCATAAGACCTTTCTGGTAAAAAGCATGTGCACTGTCATAAAAAATTAAATAAATAAATAAATAAATAAATAAATAAAAAATACAAGTTAAAGCCTCAACACTTTTAGCCTACTGGATTTTTAGCAGGTCAATATATATATATATATATATATATTATATATTATATATATATATATATATATATATATATATATATATATATATATATATATATATATATATATATATATATATATATATAATATTTATATATATATATATATATATTTTTTTTTTTTTTTTTTTTTTATGGGGTCACTGAACCCCAAGCATAAGGTTAAAAAAGAGTAAATCTCAGCATGACGACAATATTGTATCTCGGTTTTCAAACATAGGTAAAAAAAAAATAAAAATAAATAATGCATGATTCTAATAAAATGCAGAACTAGTATATTTCTAAAAAATATAGTTTTTGTCTAAAAAGGCTAAAATGCATCTCTTCCTAATTTGTAATTTTATTGTGCATTGTTCACATTTGTGTAAACTGATCTCCGTTTCAATCCTCTCAAAAGCTCAGACGTTGACAGACGAGCACTCGGAGAGCATTACTGCCCACACACACCAGTGCGGACTTTGTGGATTTATTGGCTATTGTAGGACGAGCCTTTGTCTATGTCCACAAGTACTCCAGAGAGCTTAGTATTTGTAGCTTTCTGGCTCTAAATTGTGGAATAAACCCGCTTACAGCTTCTCTCATTCTCTCTGTGAGCATATGTGTGTGTGTGTGTGTGTGTGTTTGTGTCTCCTCGGCTCTATTGTTTGATACACGGGTCAGTACAGAGCTTCTTCTTTGCCTGCAGACACCACAGCACCACTTCTGTAGTATTTATAGCACTAGAGCATTCTGGGATATGAATCATAGATTGCGTATGGGTCCATGAGTATCTCTCTATTTGTGTGTTAAAAAGTAGCGTATATATATCTTTCCTTGAAGAAGCCGTGTCTTGAGCTCGGACACTCGAGATGAATCCCGTTTCATTGCTCAGTTTAGCTCGGCAGTTATGTTGCATTTAAAGATGACAGGATAATGAGTGCACTTTGTAAAAGGCCTCAAAAGAATATTTTTGAAGGAATATTTCAAGCATTCTAAAAGAAATAAAATAAACATGCACACATTTTACCATATGACATGAAAATAGGTGTACACTTAAACAGCACCAGTGCATACTTGTTAAAGGACCTGGAAGGTGTAGTAAAGGTACAGTTATGTAAAAGCGCACAATAATTTGCAAGAATAGTTGGAAACAGATTTATAGATGTAATACTGACATGAGGACTTTTAAATTCTCAATAATCAAATCAAAAACAAAGGGGTCCAGATATCTATTAGCAAAACATATATTGTGAACATGTTGAATTGATGAATCTGTTCCGTAGGCGTTTCATGTATTATGTTATTAATGTTGATTACGTTCAATGAGTTAGGCAGTATGTACTATAAAAATTAAATAACCCATTAAACATTAAAGCATTATGCAATCTTTAAAGACATATCTCCTTATATAGAAAATATCGGACATGAAAGGTTCATTACAGTGATCATAAATTAAAAATAAAGTGTTGGTGTTGTTCTAATGTAGTTCACTCTCGCTCGTATGTATAATGTCAGTGAATAGTGACCACAGATTATAAACATAACTAGTTGAGTTTAAGTCCTCGATGACCTCTGTAGTCACTTGTTGGCGACTGCTTTTTTCAAAGTCAAAGTAAAAAAAAATCACAATAGGGGTTTACAGATGTATTTGATTTCGTAGAATAAAATGTGAACATTTCTTGAGCTTGTGTTAGACCTTATCTCAGGCATTTAACCAAAAACCCACAAAAAAAAACGATGGAACCAGAAGTGCTGATCACACTAAATGCGTCTTTATAACATGCATGTGTATTGTTGTGTAATTTATACGCTAAAGTGAGTTTTTATGTGCATATAATGTGGTTGGTTTAGGTATGGGTGAGTGTTTATTGTGACGTTTGGGTAGAGATTCAGTGGTGTTGGGTGTGTGTGTATTTACACGCAAATCAGACTGCGTATCAAATGCACGTGAAAAACTGCGTCTCATATGCACGTAAAAACTCATTTTCACGTATTAGATTACACGACAAAACACGCTGTGTGTTATAGAGACACATTTATGTGAGAGCAGGCTGGAAATCCAGATAAATAAATAAAAACTCACCATAAAATTATACGCCTAGAAATCCCAAAAAAATATGTGCACTTCCTTCCCTGAGTTGAACATCTTCGAACACAACGGATTAGCCTACCTATCTTATGACCAATTCGTACGAATTCCACGAATGATTAAAAAGTGGCTAATTCGTGCAAACCTCACTGATATGGAATGCGTACGATTGAATTTGTCTAAACCACGTGATGGGTAGGTTTAGGGGCGGGGTAAGGGGTAGGTCATCGGTACGAATTTCATATGAATTGGCCAATCAGTAAAATATGAACGATTTAGCAAAATCGATTTTTCACCAAACCCTATCGATAAACCCCCAGAACACACAGGATATACGGCATGTGACACATTCTGTGAGCACTTTTACATCTTTTACATCTCTGTCGCTATTAAATGCCATTATTTGGACGAGTACCGAAAAGAAATTTTTTTTTTTTTTTTTGTGGTCCAAAAAGAAAGGACATGCAGCATTAAAACAACACAGGGTGATTAAATTATGACTTCATTTTAATTTCAGGGTGAACTAACCTTTTAAAATCAAGTCAAGAACCCTAAGAGTAAACGACCACTGGATGACATGACATGTCTAAAACTGGCAAACCTATGAATTAGAGACAATGTGAAATCCTATGTTTGTGCATTTCCCTTCTGGATTATAATCTACTGTTATTATGTGTCTGTGGCGTTGAGATAATCCTTACACTTGACCTCTGTCTGTCTGACAGAAACACACATCTGATCTCTGCATGATGTACATGGAAAACATCATCAGTTCCATTCAGTTTTGTGAATTTTAATCTCAGTGGATCTAGATGAGACAGTCTCAGTAATTTGTTCTGAGAAAACTAGATCTGAAGAGATGATATGATTCAGTGCACTTGTATATGGGGCATTATGATGAAAAGAAAGGTGTATATTCAGTGCAGGCATTGGATTAAAGCAGGAACGTCTCTCTATCTCTCTCTCTCTGAGCTGTAAGCTGCTGCATGTAAAGAAAGACCAATTTAGATTTATCTGAGCATGTATATCTCCATAGAGTTCACTTCTGTTTCGATTTAAACTGGTGTAACCGTTTATTAAATGGTCAGAATGTGTATAATTGAGCTGAAACCCTCGTAAGTCATTAATGTAGTTTCACGGTCATTAAGGTCAGAGATTTTAACCACTAGTGGCCCCCCTGAATTATATACAACCAAACACATATAATTAGTCTGGATTTTACAAGGCTGTTTAAATGGAAGAATAAAAAGCTTAGACATTAGACATTGCCTGAGCATTTCACCATACTGTAGAGGTAAGTGTAAAGCCATGCAAAGAAGTGTGCTTAACTGAACTGAATGTGTGCTTGTAGTGTACCTCACATCTTAAAAGTATGTTTAAAAGACAAACTACTTGCAGAAAAGGTTATAATGCTGGAATTAGATATGCAAGGGATGATGTACATCCAACCGGTTGTTATCTCAGAATAACCCCTCGAACAGGGTGATTTAGTGCGGTCTTGCTTTAATCTGAAGGGGGTTGTTTTAAACCAAATTGGGTCAGAATATGGACAAACCCAAATGTTGGGTTAACAATGGATTTGTCCATATTTGACCCAAATTTGGGTTGAAACAACCCTCATTTTTGGTTGCCACATAAGCAAATAAGTAGACACTACACTATCTGTCACGACCAATTCGATCCAAATTCGCAAATGATTAAAAAGTCTCTAATTCGTACAACATCACTTCGTACGAATTTGTACGATTTGTCTAAACCCACGTGATGGTTGGGTTTAGGGGCAGGTAAGGGGTAGGACATTCGTACGAATTCATTCAATTGGCCAATTCATAAAATATCAATTAGCAAAATCGTACTAATTCGTACAAGTAAGGTCGTATGAATTGGTACAAATTAGCCACTTTTTAATCATTCGTCGAATTTCGTACGATTTGGTCATAAGATAGGGTTGAGTAGACAATAAATTTTGATCTGAGTTGGAATTTTTTATTATGTTTTTAAACACAGCTTCATAGAGAGAGCAGTTTCAGCAGAGAGTTCAATGTAGACGGATAATTAAGATTACGGTATACAGTCATGACACTTATTATTGGAGATAAGATGGATTGATTTCAGATTAAACTGTTTTAATATCAAACCTGTTTGTGATTTATAATCCAACAGTGTACAAAACTCACAAAATGGGATTGACCAATCAGAATCAAGTATTCCACAGAGCCATGTGTGTATAGGCGTGTGTGTATGTGTGTATATATATATATGTTCACTTATAGTATATATATATAGCTTAAGTTCTAATGGAATTGCCTCTCTTAAAGCACACTTTCAAGTGTGGCCTCTCTCAAGTAGAATGATTAGAACCAGCATTGGTTAACTGACAGGAACGCATCCAATTTTAACTTAGATTGAAATTTGCAGACAACATCAACATTACAGATACGATTGCATGAACAAGAGAGAATTCACCGAGACCGTAAGACGAGAGATGCTCAAACGAGGGCTCCTGATCTCATCTCATCTCATGTGTCTCTGCTGTCACTGTCCTCTAAACCATGTACATCTGAGACAATCACATCCATCACGGCCTTATCACTGACGCCACAACATTAGCAACAATATGGCAGTAATTACTCACAGCCGTCACGACTGAGGAGACTCAAAAACAACCAGCTTCTTCTCTCGGTTAGGAAACATGCTGTGCAAATCACCTTCCTCACAGCTGTGTGGGACTTTTATATCACGGATCTTCCTGTATCGACTCTGTTATATGAGAACTGAACTGGATGATGACATGAACTCAGGCCACATCCACACAAAACCAGTTCTTTTTATATTATATAGTCTGCCATTGTTGTTGCTACATGTGACGTAGCGCTGTGTGACTAATGCTGACGTGTGGTGTGATGAGATCATCGTTTAAAAAAACTAACAAAAAAAAAAAAACACGTAAACGCGAAAACACAAGGGTGTCAGTTTGAGATTTATCCACTCTGGAACCCAGCTTCAGGAAATAGTGGTTTCAGTTTCCCAAAACGGACGAAAACGCCAATATCCTTCAAAATGTGCACGTATACAGCTAAATGCGTCTAAATTAAATACATTCTTACAACGAATCATCACTGAACTTACTTAAGCAAGTCTATGACACTATTTTCTTCTAAGATCTGCTGTTCTAACACAGTCTCATCCCAATTCGTCATATAACTGACGTTTGGGACGTCTTTTGACCATTCGTCAATATACGACTTTTAGGGCCCCCTTAAACGTCAGTAGATGACGATATGGGATCCTAACTCTACCCAGACCTAAACCTAACCCTAAACCCAACTCGTACACCTAACTGACGTTAAAGGTAAAGCGTCAGTTGTATGACGACCTGGGATTGTCATCTACTGACGTTTAAGGGGGCCCTGAAAAGTCGTATGTTGACGAATGGTCAAAAGACGTCTCAAAACAGCCCAAACAAACTTTGTTGCATTATTTTCCTGTATACATTATTGCATTATTAATCACTGTGAGGCTGCTTTGAAACAATCTGTGTTATAAAAGCGCTATATAAATATATAAGTAAATAAATACATAAATATAGGTGTATGTTAATAAAGGACATAACTTTTATTTTAAGGGGAGACATTTGGTATTTTAGGAGGATACAGTAGGTGGCCAGAATGAACAATATTCATGCGTCACTGGATGGTTTTAACAACCAAAATCAAGGAGAATAAAATCTGCACAATCAGAAACATGGCATATTTTTCATCCATTCTTCAGCTAAGCTCAAACCCCTTCAAAAAACACAACCCAACATAGCAGAACCTCAAATCCGTCCTCATTCACTCTGCACAGAATACATTAAATACATTAAATATCACTTAACTGTAAATGAACGTTCCTTACACAAAAACAGTTTACTGAATCTGAAGTTTTTCACTACATTTTTCGCATACAGATAAAATGGTCCCCGTTTACACACATCCGTGAAATGAACACTGCATTATTCACGACCAGGCCAGTAAATGACGATTTCACTTTAAAGAAAAACATCCCGATGTTACGTGCATGACGTCACCGGTTTAATAGTTGATAATCGTATAATATTCAACAACTTGCACTTTTCAGGCTCCCAAAACACCATTGTCATGTAAATGAACCACATACAAAGTTTTCTGTATTTAGTTTAAAATGATGTTGTGTAAGCGGCCCCTAAAAAAGACAGTTTTTTTGTTTTCAGGCAAGACGCCACAGCTCAACAGTTGTTTGAAATGTTGCAAATGTATGCAAAAAATTTGCATTGAAAATATGCAAATACAATTATCTAAATAAATATGCTCCAATCTAAACATTGGATAAAGCTAAGTTTACAATTATTATTTCACTTTGTGGACATAATAGAGTATGATATATAAACCATGCGGACGATAGTGTACAAACACCTCAGTAAAAGCCTTCAGAATAAAGACAGGAATAAAACTGTCAGATTTGATGTGTGTAAAGCCGCTGAAGTGGAGATTTCTGACGCAGTGTATGTGTTGTGATTCCTGGTTGAGTATAATAATGTGTATTTTGAATGTTTATTTTACACAGAAGACATTATATGGAAGCAAAATAGCCAAATAAAAACATTTTTTTTCTTAAACCTGCATTTTCTTTTGCATTTGTTTAGGAATTTGGTCTTTAAAAAATCATGAGATAATATATTTTTTTGTGTGACAAAGAAAACATGGTTTTGATTTAGACTTGAGCGTACAACAAATAAGCAGAACTTTTGGCTTTATCACACTATGTCTTGATAATAAAGTTTGGTATTTTCATCCATATGACGCCAGTTTTGAATCCTGAAATCTCTTTGAGATTGTCCTGTTTAAATTAATCTTAGCTATACTGAGACAGACACTTGCATCATTTAATTACTAATTCATAATTGTTCCTCTTATTAGTCCTTCACTCATCTAAGTGACGTTATTGAGTAACCACTCGACCTAATTTCACACTCTGGGGTAAAAGACCAATAATATTCAGTCAAATTATTGATTTAATGCACTTACACTCTGGATGAGAGTAAAATTTAGTTAAATAATGACACTAACTTTGCAACATCAACTGTTACTGAATTAACATTGAACTGAATTGAGCTGAATAATAAAACTATACTCTTCTGTAGAGATGCTTTACAGCTGAAATTTAATTAGTTTTATAATTGAATAATTACAACATTAACACAAATAAAAGTTATTTTTTAATCTGTTTTGCATAAAGTGCCATAGAAATAAATCACATGATATATCACATTGCACTTTGCCCCTGTATATGCATTTGTATTTATAAAAACATAAATATATAAACCACAAATCCCAAGTGTTCATTTATGCATGAATATTATATCCTATAAATAAATGGCCACGTTTAAACTGCATTGGTGGGCTTCGGTGAATCATTTATAACTGATGGAAAAAAAAGAACCCATTAACATTTAATCACATTTTGTTCCCATGGATACAAAACCCAGAAATGACAGCTAAAGAAAGGGACATTTGGACATTCCTGAGGGTGAAGTGTCGTCTGAGTGTGTGGGAGAATGTCATACTGTATATGCATATGGCTTTTTTGCTTTCCTGATTGTCAACAATGCTAATCACTGTGTTTAATTCCATCATGCCTCGCAGCGCCCCTTCCGTGTCATTTCTCAGCCGGATCAGCGTATCTGTGCTGTCTACAGTGATTGTGGGTAAATACTCAGAATACATGCGAGGCTGTTTGATTTCGCAACAATGTTCATCAAACCAAAAATTATTCAGACACCAGATATAATTTTGTTCACTTATAGGTGCAGGACACTATAGTTAAAGGAGTAGTTCACTTTAACCCTCTGGGGTTCTTCGGGTCAATAATGAAAAAATTGTGCAAAAAAATTGTGCGTTTAAATTTTTTTTTTTTTTTAAATCATAGCTTCATCGGAATGGTCCAAAAACTTGGTGACTTTAATGGTACTTGGTATATGAACACCCAAAAAAATTGGGGACATGATTTGAAAAGTCTAAGTGGTCGTAAAAAAACAGTCACACTCAGGACCTTCGGGTCAAAAATGACCCGCATAGGAAATGAATGGGAAATTGGCAAAAATGTGAAAATACTGAGTTTTTTTGTGCGTACAATCTACAAATCAGCAACGATCTTGAAAAAAAGCACACAACAGTGAAGGGGTGAATCTATAAAACATCAAGAGTGCAAAACAGACACATCCACACACACACACAAACACACCTTTATACACAAACACACCAAAAAAATCAGATTATACATGTGTTTTATATTTTTAAAAAGCTCAGTTTGTCCACGAGATGGCATCCATCTAATTTCAAAAATTGCTTTTATGAGGCCTAGGCTTGACTCTAAAATAAAATAACAGCTTTAAAAAAAATATATATATAAATATATATTTAAATATAATATATATATATATTCAATGGGGGAAATTTGGTCATAGTTATTGCATTAATACTAATTATAAATTTTGTTATTTTTGAAATTTTCTCAAAAAAACAAAAAAGAAAAAAATAAAAAGAACAAGGGTTCTTATCTACCCTTCGAGTCATGGCTCGAAAAAAGATTTGTTCATTTTGATGAACGACTTCAAACAGGAGAGTCACGAACACACATCACAGAACAGAGCAAGGCGAGCATTTGTGCTTATAAAACTTAAACTTTGTTATTTATTTATTAAATGAGCGATTATTTCACTAGATAAGACACTTATTCATCGTCTGGTGTCGTTTAAAGTCCTTTGAAGCTGCACTGAAACTCTCATTTGGACCTTGAACCGTTTGGACCCATTGAAGTCCATTATATGGAGAAAAACCTGGAATGTTTTCATCAAAAACTTTTCGACTGAAGAAAGAAGAACATGGATATCTTGGATGACATCGGGTGAGTAAATCATCAGCAAAAGTTTTTTTTTTTTAAGTGAACTACTCATTTCATTTATATAAGTGAGGAGAGCAAAATAAAGGTTTGACTGTACCTGAGCTTCATCACGTTTTGGGAAAGTGCAGACAAGCCTTTATAGAGCTGAGATTAATGCTACTTTTTTGTTTTGCTGATCTTCAGTTTTTTGTTCCTTAGATCACTGGAGAGGTCAGAGACCCTTTGGGAGCAACAGATGATGAAATTAGCAGTCACCGCGGGGACTGATTGAAGCGGAACTAATTAGAATTTGTTAAATTCAACGTTAAGCAGCGAGGGCACTTTTTATGCACATCAAATAAATGAGGGAATTGGCTAAATGAACAGGGTTTGAAGACTCAGTGCATTAGCACATGAATACTTGTCAGCTTGTGCTACACACACACACACACACACACACACATCCTCTTTGACTTTGTTTTCCACAACAGCCCTCCATCACTCACTTTCTCTCTTTATCTCTCGCTCTCCAATCAATATCACACAAAAATGACTAATGTATCATCATCACGATCTATGAACACATGGTTTGTACACAATGAGTCTACAGTGTGAAGCAGATTGAATGCACAGCAACTAAGAGATTGGACACAAAAAAGTACAGTAAATCATATTAATTATCTAACTGTACTTAGCACATTTAAAACACTGTAAGTTGTTAATGTGAATATATAGTAAAGTGTAACTTATTCCTGTGATCAAATCTGAATTTTCAGATCTTAATGTCACATGATCCTTCAGAAATCACTAGGGCTGTGAAATCGATTAATCGCGATTAATCGCATCCAAAATAAAAGTTTGTGTTTACATATGAGTGTTTAGTGTGCATATATTATTTTGTATATATAACAACACACACATGCATGTATATATTTAAGAAATATTTGCATGTATATAATTTATATATATTTATACAAAAGTCATATTATACATGAATATAAATATTTGATATATTAATAAAAAAAAATTCTTAATATATATATATATCTATACATGCATATTTGTGTATTTATATATACAAAATAATTATACACACTACAACACATATATTATGTAAACAAAAACTTTTATTTTATAGGCGATTAATCACAATTAATCGTTTCACAGCGCTAGAAATCACTCTATTATGATGATTTGCTTCTCAATAAACTTTTATGATTATTATCAGTGTTGAAACAGTTGCTGCTTCAGATTCAAGTATATAGTGACTCCAAACTTTCACAATGACACCAACAATGTAAAGGTCTGTCGGCTAGTTTTTAGTATAAATATAAAAATGCTGTCACTGACCCTTTAATACATCTTGTTTTATGCCCACCAACAGTACAGTCAGTTTCCACAGAAACATCATTCAACTCATAAAGTCTAACACACACATCCATCCGAATTCACTGACTTTCCACAAATCATGACAGATTTTGACAGGTCGGTGAAGTGCCCTCGGCGCTCCGTGATGTAGTGCGCCTCCCGTATGTTCAGTTTCACTCCATCATTCCTCGTTTCGTCAGAAAATCCATCCCATGTGCAACCAGGCTCTCGCCAACAAACAGCCGCCTTTGAGCAATCCACGGGAAGAATGAACACCAGTAATATTGACTATTATTGAACATTGAATATTGACAACAACTAATGCAATTGCCTCTATGTCTGTCTATAGTTTTCTTCAGTAATAACATTTGGGTAACACTTGACTTGAAGGGATGTGCATAAGACTGACATGACACCTTTATAATCATGACATGACATATGAAGGTTTCATGTATGTCTCATTTTTAATGAAATATGACATTGTTTGAGATGTCTATAACAAATTGACATAAACCATTGTACATGATAACCTGTCAGTGTCTTTGTCATGACAACAACATTACTAAGACAACATAAATTGACATAAATATGTCATAAACATGACATAGCAGATTAATTATCAAACTTAAGAAAGCACTTAGCTCAAAATTGAATTTGTCATTAAAAAGTTATAATGCCTTCATGACAGCAAATGTAAAAACCAACCACCTGATAGTTTAATGTAATGTTAACCAATAAAGCTAGGTGCTTTCTTAAGTTTGATCATTAATCTGCTAAGTCATGTTTATGACAGTTTGTGTTGTCTTAATAATGTCAAGTTATAATGACAAAGACACTGACAGGTTATTGGTTTATGTCAAGGTGTCATAACAAAGACATCTCAAACAATGTCATATTTGAGCGAATGAGCGAAAATGAAACCTTTATATTCATGACGTGTCGTTTCATGACTTTTAGATGCTTTTGCATTCGGAGGTCTTCAAATATAGTCTACTCTATAAATAAAGCATTGGGTCATGCTATATGCATGCTGCCATGCAATTTCTCTTCTATGTACAGCTGAAAAATAAACACAAATCAGTGCAATAATAGTATTCTGTTCCAGTCAAGGCAAGTAAATGTCACTTATTCATGCTGTTGTTCCTTTGCACACACACACATACACAACGCCTCACCATGGGAACAACTCAATGACACTTCTCTGGAGATGAACACGAGAGACTCCCGTTTAACATCGGACTTCACTTCCTCTAGTCGTGGAGTGAGACACAACAAGATATAACGAATCCTGGACAACTCTCTGCACTGAGCGAGGACTGGCTTCGGCCACTGATCTGAGACCAGCTTCACTTTCAGTCCCTGCATTCATCTCCATAATCCTCTGAGGGACTATAGCTTCAGCTCGGAGCGGCGGATCATAGTGTGAGCTCAGATCGGGCCTTCTAGAACAAAAACAGACTGATAAAACAGATCGAGTGCCTAGTCCAGTCACCTTCATTTATACAGTGCTGTTAATAATATAGATGTTTCAGAGCAGCTTTACAGTGATTTAGTACATTAATGAAATACAAATTGTCTTGGCTTCACAGAAGCACTAGAATAAAGTTATTGTCAAGCTTTTTGATTGATTCACTTTCATTGTAAGTTATTAACTTAGGGGTTGCTCACATGACACCCTTCTACTGAAGACTTTAAACATTAAATGCGTTCTTGCCGTTCATTTGCACGACAACAGTGTTTCATGCTCTGGAATCGAAAAACTTTGAAACATGGTGCAAGTTTTGATAAATTTTTAAAACGTTTTTTAAGGGGACACACACACACTGACCAGCCAAGATGGATCTTAATACTGAGACTAAACAAAGCCGAAAACATAGAAACAAAGGGTTGTAATTACTATTATCTGATTGTATTAATGAATAATAATTGTAGTTGTGAATCGACACACTAGCATCTACTCAGGAGTATTATTAACTAAAACTATTACTTATTAGAAAATAAGTAAAAAATAAAACATTTGTAATAAATTATCTGAATAAAGACCGGGACAATTAATCTATATTCCATCTAAATCCAGAAAAATAAAATAAATAAAACATATTTCAGCTACATTGTTTATAAAGCTAAATAAACTAAAACTGAAAACTTAATTAAAAGACATAAAAAAGCAATTTAAAGGGACAAAACACATAAAAATTACTACAACTTTAAATAAAATTAAAATAAAGATTTGTAAAGATTTTTATATGATTTAAAAAAAATAAGATAAAAATGAAACATTTACATAAGTGATAATAGTATATCAATGATACTTAAATACCACTGCATCTACTAAGATATATCACAATATTTGAAACTTAACTTTTTAATTGATGAATAATAACAAATTTTAAATTATTATTATCATTATTATTATTATTATTATTATATACAATTAAATATAAAATTATGTATTTATGTATGTAATCAAAATACAAATGATAAATATTTCAAGATTTCCATTACACAAGAGTAGATACTAAACTTAAGGCTTATTTGTACTAGGCTTTCGCCAAGATAAGCAAAACTAAGAAGTAGCTTTACAGTAAACTATGCTTCTCAATCCATTTAAGCTTCTCTCTATATGGTGGTGACTCCCCTTCTGTCCGGTGTTAACGGCTGTAGTGTACTTGGGGTGTCAGCACACACAACGGGTGCAACTACAATGTGGTCTCCCTAGTGGACCAGCACCACAACCGTCTGGATTGAGCCGAGTAGGGGACATCTCTAGGGTCTTCAAGTGGGCACCTTCCGCACCTTCCATTCATGCAATATACACAGGAACATAATGACTGTAAATACTATGCAACCTATACAAATTAATCAACAGACTCTATTTTTCAAGAATTCTACAAAACCTGTAGCGTGGCGGCCTGTACACAGCCATCTATAATCTTTCCGTCTCAACCACAGCCAGTTGCTGCTAAGTAAGTTCTTTACTGTGCAAAACAACTCTTGGCCACTGAATCCGATGTCTCTGAGGAACCGGGTTGTAGAGTGTGCCACAAAACCTCAACAACCCACTTCCACTGGATAAACCTGGACTCTCCATCCTCGCCGTTCTACTTCAGTGGCCAGATGAGAATACTGAAGTTTCTTCATCTCATATTCTTCATCTAAAGCATCCTCTCATGGCACTGTTCACTCTATCAGTTGAAACGATGCGTGCTGATCCAGACCACAATACAATATCTGGTCATAGGTTCAGTGGTGGCAATCTCGAGATGGAAAAATAAGCCGTTGATCAAGATCAGCCAGCATCTTCCAGTCCCTAGAAGTTTCCAGTTGTCCTGGGCAAGAATTGGTGTAAACACCTTTTCTTGGTGGTTGCTATATTGTCTTAGGAATACTGTCTTCTGCGTGTAATGTTTCTTGGAACAGGCGGCAAATTATTGGTCATGTAACACTTGCCATCCAATGCCAAACATCGCAGTACTTGGTCATGGCGCCAAATTAACTCGACCTTGGTTAAGAGCCACCTTACATCCTGTCAAAATGTGCCTTAATGTGGCAGGTGATGAACACAAAGGACAAGAGGGATCTTCTCCTACCCAGAGGTTTAGGTTCTGTGGTGATGGGAGAACATATGTTGACCTGATAAGGAAACTGATCCTACTCTCTTCCATAGACCAAAGGTCTTGCCAGCCCATCTTGCATTGTTCCATACTCTCTCCATCTCATCCACTCTCCCTGCTTGGCCTGGGAAATGGCCTTTATACACCTCATCCTCTCTTCCTTTTGCACCTTGTTGACTACCAGCTTCCTCCTTTGAGCTGGGCCTGCTTTGTGCCATTTAGGAGTACCTGTACCTGTCCCACAATATCCCCAATCTGAAAGGCAGCCTTTGCCTCTACTACAGAGTTCTTTGCTGACCACTTCCTACCAGTTTTTTTAACACAGGGGCTGCCTCCCTGCCTGCCTGCCTACCTCGTACACCATCAGTGGCCACAGCAACCTCGGCAGTAGACCAAACTGAAAGCACCAGAGCTTTAGTTTGCCTGGTTGAGCACAGCTGTTTATGCTCTTCAACCCTTCCACTGCTTGTCGTCTAACATCTCCCGCTCGAACTGTGTCCTTTAGATCCCCATTGTACCATCTCCCAAGACTCTTCACTGGCTTCTCAGGAACTGTTGGTATTGCCTCACCATTAATGAAGAATGTTTTATCTACTACCTTTCCTTTAACTATCGAGATGCTCCTTGATTTAGAGGGCTTAAATTGCATTAGTGCCCATTCAATATTATCTGTTAACTTCCCCAATAAGCGATTAGTGCAGGCTACTGTTGTAGTCATGGTTGTCATGTCATCCATGTATGCTCTGATTGGTGGTAGTCACATCCCAGAAGCCAAGCGCTCTCCTCCTACTTCTCATCTTGATGCCACTAATTATTACTTCCATTGCCATGGTAAAAGCCAGTGGAGAAATGGTGCATCCTGCCATTATTCCAACCTCTAAGAATTGCAATGTAGTGCTGAGTTATTATAGCAGATGTTCTTCCAGTGATTTTTAAACACTGTGAAACGTTCTTCAGTTTTTGACTCTGTGTGTTGCCGTCAGCAAATCAGCATCATAATAATGTCATTTTTATTGAGATGAATGGTAATGCTAACTGTATAGCTTTCTCTCAGCGATTACAGACTTGCTTTACACAAGCACATTCACCTCCAAAAACAAATAAAGGCGTCGATTATTTGCAGCAGAGCACATTCTTCACCAATTTTATATAACCACATGAAAAAGCTAAATTAGAACCTCTCTCTCTTTTACCTTTCCCCCAAAGATACATTTTAATCTAATTCATAACTCCTACACATTGTCTTTGTCTCTTTCATTCCTCTGTCTTAGAGAGAATTTCAATATCCCAGGATACACAGTTCTGGATCCAGCTAAAACCCATTACACTGCCACTCATAATTGCAGCCGTTGAAGTGAGATTCACAAAATGTCACATTGTCATAAGTGACTTGCAAAGGCACTTTGGAGTGCAAATTATATATATTTTAAAATTAGAGTTTAAATGGGCAGGATGGAAAATCCATTAAAAATAATTTATCTATTCAAACAAAAGCCCTCTAAATTTGGTTTTTAAATTGCATGCAGCCACAATCATTTTCAGACATAAATACGGGTACATATATACAGTATATGAATGTACCTATTTACCAAATCTTAACAGACTCAAGTAGCACAAAACCAAACTCAGTAATCACCAAGCAGCAACCTCCCAGTCTCTCTTGAATCCAACAGTGGAGTGAGTTAAACTGCAGTTCCTCCACTGGCCACTAGAGGCCGGCTCCAAAAGAGAGTCTATAGACCCGCATGTTAAAATACCCAACTTTACAGCAGAAAAAAAACATGTTTACAACCTGGTGCAAAAAGTGTTTTCGGTCTATATTGCTATTTTGTCCTTCATACGCACAACCGGCACATCCGGGAACTTAACTGTCAATTTTGTCCCCGCCCCCTTTTGGGGGAAACCAATTTAGACTCCCCATAGACTTCAATACAAAATAACGCCAGAAACCAACGCCCGCACACAGCCGACATGCGTCATTATATGTCCATATGACACAGCGCTGGTTGTGCGTATGACGACTGTGAGGGGTGAATATTTTTATAACTCATCCGTTTAAATTATATTCAGCCTTAAAGTTCTGCATAATTAAGGGCATGGCCACTTGAGTGACAGGTGGATTGCCGCTGATGTCACTACTAGCGGTTTGTCTGCTGTCTGTTAGCATCACGGCACCTCAGCTAATTCACGCCTTTGCCTATTTTATCACCTATCGTTTATCCAGGAGTGACGCAGCCAAGATGGCCACTTTGAGCTTCAAAAATGCTCTTCAGAAACCTACGGGTGACGTCACGGATACTACGTCCATATTTTTTCGCAGTCTATGGCATTTATGAATTAATAAATTAATTAATTTGAGAATATTAAGACCCCCCGCCTGAATTCTGCTTTGTCACAGCAAGGCTACACTTTAATGCATATGCCTTAATAATGGCATACGAATAAACAATGTCTTCCCATGGTGTGCGCAGTGTCTGCTGTTACTGTTTTCTGCTTTGCCATTCACACTGTGCTCTATGTAAATGTGACCTGATTTTTCAGACTGAAAGGGGCACTTAGTGAAGCTTTGTAGGACTAAAGCTGAATAACCAGACACTGCAGCAGTCGATAGGCACATCAAACCGTCTCCACTGGGCATATCAGGAACACGCTTAAGCCTCTTCGTACTATTTTTATTCATAGCTATCATTTAAAATTAATCTCTCATTTACTTTAAGGCTTATGGAAGGTGTGCAGGGGCCAGCGTCTGGTGTGCGGATGTGACAGATGCCGTTCCCACAGTTCGACGGGCATGTGGATGTATTTCATTTGCATTATTGAGATTGTTTGGTTGGAAAATGTCTGTGTTTTAGTTCTACAAAGTTTCATTCTCCCATGGGATCTTCAGGTTTGTGAGCGCTGCCCTACTTTCTGTGCGCTTGCCATGCAACAATAGCTTCTGAACTGTGTAAAAAAATTAATAAAAAAAGCCTTCTGAAAGTGGGAATACGACGACTTAGGGCCGTCAGGAGATGGATTAATGGGGAAATGCATTTGATTGCAGCAGATTTCAGACAGACTTGTACACCACTGCAGAACGGTTGGAGGAGAGAGGCGGGCGGGAACAGAGAGATGCTAATTTTAGGAAGAGGGAATATTTTTCCCTTGAATTCAATGCTTTGTCCTCTGACTGCATGATCATAAGCACTGTAGTGGCGTTCTCAAAGCAGGTCGCAAGGACCGTTTAGCTAAGTAATTGTTAACCCAGAGTCATTCTTAGCCCTGGTTTAACATAACCCCGGGTTACCTTGTTTAACATTTAGTTTCACGTTTTCTCACTGTAAACCCTGTAAGCAATTTTATTTGCATATTCATGAACATGCAACAAGCATGCAGCCTGTTGGAGTGTGTGTCCATCTGTCGACATGTAGATCCGCTCTGGTGGTCTTAAATTGCTGGAATATTAAAACGGTTGTCTCATCCTCCTCGTTTTCCACAGATGCTGAAACTATCAACCTTATTTTATAATGCGGAAGGTATCTGTTTTACCCTGGTTGTATATAACATGAATATGATATGGGTAGTATGAATGACATTCAGATGTTCTACATCCGCCATTTTGTTACTGTCATGTGACCCACCAGCCCAGTCTCATCCCAAGGCTTTTGATATTTCATCTACATCTGATGCACATGGCACCCTTTAGCGTCAATATATGTATATACAGTATATATTGGCCAGAAGGCGCCTCCTACTGGTCTAACCCAAACCCTACCTGAGACCTAAACCTACCCATAACTGAACAAAGCTCTGTGCTTGTTATATTTGTGCTAAAGGGTGCCATGTGCATTGGATTTAGACGAAATGTCAAAAGTGTCACTATATGATGCCCTAGGATGAGAATGTGTTTGACCTACCAGCTTCAGTTGCTCTGTGTAATTCTCTTCGTGGCCTCATGGGATAGTGAAGTGTCAATTGAATGTGTGCTTCATAATCTCACCGTAAGTAGCAGGTCATCCTGGCACTTCTCACTTACTGTTTTTCACATACTATATAGTAGGGAAGAATTCAATGCGGACAATTACGACAACACATTGCAATAATATGGTGAGAAATACCAGTTTGCAATGTCTTGAACTATCTGACTAACGGAAAGCGGATGACACCTGACGCAGGACGTAAACATACGATAAACATAAGTTGGATAGAGTGAACAACCGAGTTTGCAAAAACATGAACCTATAGGAATATTTAATGAGGTAAAAGCTGATTGGTTGCCTGTTGCTAACACTTTTGCTATAAAACATCCCATCACCACATTGTTCATTGCAGGATATTTTTAGTTGCAATTCAGTTCAACCAATGCAAAAGAACAGGTTTCATAAGACAGGAGTTGAGATCTTCAACCTGGGTTAAGTGTAGTATGAAAGGCCCTTTTGGCAGCTTTGACTTTCTTTTTCATCTTTTATGAAAAGGCTTAGTGTCAAAATCACTATATCCATTATTGAAGAGATTAATAATCGCAGGTTAATCACAACCCAAGGGTGTAAAATAGATGCAATATGTCAATTCGTCAGATATTGATGGCTATATTTTAATGAGGTGACTGTTTTATATGCGTACAAATAACATGCCGACAGGTTTAAATCCATCAGCTGGTCAACATACTCCTGAAAACGAATAAGTAATGGCTTACAAAACAAATGACATTCTTCAGCTGAAGGCTAAAATTCAACTGCAATCTTTTCGTCTTAACAAATGAATCTGTCTCGCATCACTGCTTTACCCTCTGATCAAGGACGGCATATCTTAAGAGCCATGCAGGCGTATATCCGGTGAAGCTCGGACTCCAAACAACACACATACTGTAACCATCCCAGGCTTTTCCGTTAACTTAATTGATTGCTCCTTCGCGACTTGAGAAAGGATCTATATCTGGAAACATCTTTCGGAATTGCCTCTCTTATGTGTTTCTCTCTTTCTTGCCCTTTAACAAATCCATTTAACTTCTGCAACCTCTGTAGTCACAGACATTGATGGGATTTTAAGCCGGACTGAAATTTTTGGATCAAAAGCGCGGATAGATTTGGGTGCACGTCCTCCTGGCTGTCTCTGATAGCTTGTTTTGGGAGCTCTGGTAATCTGTTAGCGTCATCTATCACTTAGCCGCGGCCTTCATGCCTGTCAGAACGCGGGAGTGTTGAGTCAATAGACAGTCCTTGGCGATGTGGACGGCGCATCAGAGCTCGAAAAATCAACCACCTGGAAAGCATATTGGGAAAGTTTGAGAAGCTCAATTGAACATGACACTTCGACATAAATTCTAACAAACTCTGATTGATATTAAGCAGATTTAAAATATGATCAGAGCTCATTTAGATAACTTAATACTGGGTGATTGTCAGATATTTTGTCTGAGATATGACACTGCAGAATGAATGCACCAGTGAGATTTTACACACACAATAAGACAACTCTAGGATCTTTGTGAAAACTTGCCTACATTCAATCCACCGCAGTTAGCTAAAAGGAAGACTAGTGGCTGAACTAATTTGATTCCTTTTCACACAAATGATGATTATAATGGCAAATACTGATGAATAATGACTTTCCTCGTGCATGGCTCCTTGCTCAATGGCATCAAAACACTTTTACCATAGTGTATGACTTGTAAATGAATATATTTGGATGTTTTCATCAGACAACCAGCTACATATGTTTGGCTTTTCTGATTCAGTAAATTTGCTCAGAATTTCACTTTAAAAGTGTTCCTAAAACTTATTTTGCAGGAATATCGCAACAGGCAGATTTTCCAATGAATGGGTTGAAAAAATGAAAACAAATCTTTCGCTGAACTTTCTTTTATTCAGTTGTGGACTGCATAGTTCTACACAATGGCAATGTTATTACATCGTAATGATACATCGGAATTACATGGCACCATTTTTCTTTGCTTCATCGTTCCAGATTAATGATCGTAAACTGAGGTTGGTGTGTTTAGAATAAGTATCTGTGGTAAATTGTTCATCACAGACAATGACACTGGCTAAAGCAGAAGTTATTATACGCTGACTATTTTACATTTCTGTTGTTTAAACACTGACGTGTTGTGTCTTTCATCAGGTCAGGTTTCAAAGCTGAGATGCTTAGCCTATTAATTATATAGTAAAAACCATGAAAACCCGATCTCACGACAATTCGTACGCTTTTGCTAAATCGTAAACGTATCGTATGAATTCGTAACGAATGACATACACCTGACCCCGCCCCTAAACTTACCAATCACGTGGGTTTGGACAAATGTACGAATTTGTGAGGTCATACGAATTTTTACTCACAAATTGGTTGTGAGGTAGCGTTGAACATGAACGCTTCATCGTGACAAAACACGTGACTTCAAATCGCTGCCCCTTTTGGATGTAGAATTAGCATTGCATTGCATTAAATAATGCACAGTAACTAATTATTGCACTTGTACTTTCATGCAGTGAAACAGATGTGCAGGCGTTCGTCTTGTCCATCCTGAGGTTCCCCAGATGTCTGGTTGTTTAAGTTACAATTGAATTCTACCCTTCTAACAAGCGGTGGTGTTTTTGCAGGCCTTCCGCTTCACCTCATCGCCTTCGCTGAGCAGAACATCAGTAATTCGTGGCGTGCTCCTCCGTGTATATGCTAATGACTGCATTCGCATGCCGAGTGCAATACCTGTGTGGCTCCGCTCTCACATGAGAGCCTCTCTTTCGCTTCCAGTTGATTGTGTGAAGAAGCCCAAACTGACAGGAGCATCTCTCTCACTTGGCCACACACTCCCTCGGTCGCACAAACACACACACATACTGTAGTAAACATGCATTCTCTGTCTGTTACTTCCTCTCCACCTTTCCCTCGCCTTTGAATGATTAAATCATGTCCTCAAGTGTATCCTTGAACTAAGGGAAAAGTCAAGCAGGCTGCAGAAGTTGGTTCAGTTTTTCAACAGCACTTCAATTTGAATGCACAGGAGAGGTCATTTCTGGGCGAACAGCGGCTGATTAAAAATGAGCAGAGCAGAGTTTCTTTTTGCTTTGTGCTTTGGACATGATGTTGATCCTGCCAGGCAGACAATTTGTGATCTAAAAACACTGAATGTTTTGCATGTCAAAGATTCATTGAAAAGTAGATATTGTTAGCCAGCATTTTGAAATAATTAGAAATTATTTTGTTGTCAATAATAGAGCTACGCTAGGTCAGGTTAGGTTAGGTCAGGTTAGGCTAGGTTAGGCTATGTTAGGTTAGGTCAGGTTATGTTAGGTTTGGTTAGATTAGATTAGGTTAGGTTAGGTTAGGTTAGATTACGTTAGGTTAGATTAGGTTAGGTCGAGCTTAGCTCATGAAAGTTTGTATTTATAGCATGATTGTCATTTCTCGTGCCATTTATACGGCAAAAACAGTTTTCACGTGTATATGGTATGCATTTTTTTAACCGAATTCAGAAGTCACCATGGAAACTAAGGGTGAAAGTTACGTGCCGCGTACTTCTCGAAGCTGAGTTAGAAGTTTTAATGTTGACTTGATGAGGAGTTCAAGCTCATTATAATGAAAAAAAGCAACACCTGCATGTGCGAGGGAAAGACAATTGGCTTGGCAAAAAATAACTGACAAAGTAAACGTGTACGCTTTTTTTTTTTACGTTTTAAATATGCTTGCCATTCTTTTGTTCATTTGCAAAGTCTTTTTGAGCATTTGGCATGACTCGACAAGCATTTACTTTTCTTTACATCAGTTTCTTAAGAATATAGTACAAAGTATATTGACAAGAAATATTTAGGCCTCTTGTTTTATAAAAAAAAACATCGATACTTGGTCTTATCACCCTCTCATGGCGGAAAAACCCTGTATAATCTGTGCCGTATATATTGGATCTGACAGGAATGGTGCAACACACAGACTCTGGGTTCGAACATGTACGGGCGAATCATTCCGGTTGCTCATTTTACAACATTGGACATTTTCAAAACAATTTCCCCCACCTGCACTGACGGGTGAGTCGAAACTCATTATAATATGCAAAACTGTTATCCACTCACAGCAGTGGGCATTTACTTCCAAGTCTTCAGTGCGAGGCGCCCATTAAACAGAGCGTTTCTGATCTGGGCTCAAAACTAGGGTAGAAAATAGCCTATTACTTATTCATTTAGATGTTTTTGAATGCAAAAACCAAGCGAACGTCATAAGTTGACCTCAGACAACAATATAATAAAATTTAAAAAGCCAATTCATGACCCCTTTAAAATGCAAGGTGATCTCATTAGTAATCATTGGTATTCATAAGGTGGTTTGATTTTACTTGCATTGCTCCTTAAATCTGTGCTGTCTCATGGACCTGATGCTCCCGTTCTGACTATCTGAGATCATCAACGGAGTGCAAAAATGCCATGATATTTATAGAGGCCTGGATTGACTGACACTGAGTAGCAAAGCAAGAGTTACACCGCTGTCATGCTTTTCCTGGTATTTCAAGGTTTTCCTGACATTTACAGCTGTGCAGTGACCCCAAATCACAGAGGTCACATCTCCCTCTCTGCTTTCATCTGTTCTCTCGCTCTCCTCTTTCTCTCTGTCGCCTTTTGTTTTCTCCTTCTTACGATTCGAGACATCTTTGCAGGCAAATACCGCCTTTCCAGGCACTTAACACAAAATATTGCGATTTAACGGTAAAAGACTGTAAAATGCTACGGTGGAAAACTGTTAATTGGTGAACAAAAACTTTCCGTGCTATATACAGTGAAATTGACATTCTCACAATTCCTTGAGTGACACTTTGATTTTTGTTGAATTAACTGTATATGGATAGTTTGTCTTAGTGTTTCCAGTCAAGTATGCACATTAGGGTTTATGTTACATTTAATGTCATTGCATTTCTAAAATGTCACGTATGTTACCATAATGGTGTTTATGTCACGCTTTGGCGGACGACGCTTGAATCTAAACGATAACAAACTTTAATATACACAAGCAGGTGAACAGGATGCAACAGCGTGTTTCACATAGACATGAACAATGGCCATCAAGGGATTGAAATGAACAGGGAGAATATATACTAGGCAAACGAGGGAACTAACTTGACACAGGTGGGTGAAAGTTAACTAATCAGAGACTGAACAAGAACAGGTGCAGACAAGACATAATTGTGACAGTTTCGTGTTTGTACAATAACAATGTGCAGCTTTTTTATATTGTACCAAAATTAAAATTAGCCCATGATTTACCCTGAAGCCATAGTGTATATGACATTCTTCTTTCAGGCGAACAAAATCGGAGTTATATTAAAAATGTGCAAGACCGGCAAGATCTCATTTCGCTTGGCTGTGTGCACAGCATTTTTGTAACAGCGCGCACGGCACTCGCATCCGAGGATGAACGTCTTCAAGCCGAATCTGTCCGAGCATGTGCGTCTCACACAATCAGAGCGTAAAAATACAGGATATTTTACGTGAAAATACTAAAAGGGGAAGAAAGCAGGAAAAGAGTTAAAATACGTGAGAAACCCGCAAAAAAAACGGGAGAGTTGACAGCTAAATCATGATTAAAGATCTCCACTCCGTCTCCGTTGGTTAATTAAGGCCTTCTGAAGTGAAGCGATGCGTTCGTTGAAGAAAAATATTCGTATTTAAACTTTAACGACTAAAATGACTTAGCTTCCGGCAGACGGCCGTTCGCATCCACTTACGCCAATAGAGAAACACTTGAACTTGATGCACATCGTAATGACGAACGTAGTTGCACAGCTCTGTGTTTAAACCGCGAGAGGCGTCAATTGCGTCATTACGTTGTGCGTATACGTGTCATATCCATCTACGATTTAATATAACTTTGACAGTATTCGTCTGAAAGAAAAATGTCACGTACACCTAAGATGGCTTCTGGGTGAGTAAATTATGGGCTAATTAAAATTTTTAGGTGAACTATCCCTCTTGCTTTCTTGTGGAAAAGCCGCTTGTGATGATCTTTGACACTGTGATTGGTGGTTGTCAGTGTGTTAAATTGGTACAAAACAGCTATTCGTTCTCTTTTGGGTTGGTAAATGAACATTATATCAGATAATGAAATATGTTTTTTTTCTGTAAAAACTAAAATGTTGCTGTATTTTTTATGTATATTTCTGGCAACCACAGCTGCCATTTTTTTAATTATTATTATTTATTGTTATTTATTTAACAGTATTTTTTGATGATGTTGTCTCATTAAAAAGACACCCTAATGAAATATAACACATCAATATCGAAGAAGTACAAAACCTGGAACAGGAGCTACATTAAAGGAGTAGTTCACTTAAAAAAAAAAAAAACGTTTGCTGATAATTTACTCACCCCCATGTCATCCAAGAAGTCTATGTCTTTCTTTTTAATTTGAAAAGAAATTAAGGTTTTTGATGAAAACATTCCAGGATTTTCTCGATATAATGGACTTCAATGGGAACCAAACGGTTCAAGATCCAAAAGACCGTTTCAGTGCAAACTGTTCAAAGGGCCATAAATCGACACCAGACGATGAATAAGGGTTTCATCTAGGACACTTCGAGTCATGAGATTTGTTCATTTTGATAAACGAGTTTGAACAGGAGAGTCACGAACGCTGAATCACAGAATGAGCATTTGAGCTTTTAAAACTTAAACTTTGTCAATTTTTTAGTACATATATATATATATATATATATATATATATATATTTTTTTTTTTTTTTTTTTTTTTTTTTAAATGAGCGATCGATAAGACCTTGATAAGACCCTTATTCATCGTCTGGAATCATTTAAGGCGCTTCTGAACAGTTTGCACTGAAACTGTCTTTTGGACCTTGAACCATTTGGTTCCCATTGAAGTGCACTACTCCTTTCAGGCACCCGCATCGGCGATCAAGAGACGATCTGGAGAAAAATTATTATAATTACACATATGAGAGACTTCATATCCCTTTAGATGCCATTACATCAGATTTTAAGGTTTATTCCGCTCGAAGTTAAGTCCAGTGCTTCAGTCTCGGGAAGCTTTCTTGTTTAATGTGTGAAAAGTTTATTCTGTGTGTTTTTTTTTTTTCTTTTTTCTTTTTTTTTGTTTTTTTTTTCACAGATGGAAAATGAATCGGAACGCTCTCATGCAAAACAGGAGACAAAGTAAACTAATTTGATTCTCTCTCCAGTTTGGCTGTGTACATAGTGCCAATCAATTCTGTCTCAAATTGAGTTGAATGCTGAGAATAGAACAAGCAATCAGAAAACACATCATCAACCGAGAAGGGAAGGAAGGAACAGACTGATTTAATAAATCAAAGTAGAAGGAACGAGTATGCGGTTGTCTTTCAGGTCTAACACAACGCTTGTGCTCAAATGTAGATGACAGTAGATTATTGACATGAAAGGTCTATATTAGTTCCAATACATTTTATTTTGTGTGGCAGCCATGTAACCAACGCCATTATATATACACATTGCAGCTAGATTGTCTGGTAAAAAAATGACTAAGTGTTTAAATCATAATATTTTTATTCTATCATCTTAAAAGATGCATGTTATCCCTGTCCTTGTGTCCAATATGGCACATTCCTTCACCTCGCGATCATTGAGAAGAAGCAAAATGTTATTGAATAGCTTTATCCAGGTATCTTTACATTACACCCTAGTGGCCAAATGCTGTTTGCTTTGACAATGCCATTATGTTGTGCATCCAAGTGTCATAAAACACTTCATTTATTCTTGTGTGTGTAAGTTTTGATTCAAGAATATTATGATTCAAGATAAAAAAAATAAATAAATAAAAACACACATCAATTTTATAATAAAGATGTGTATGGATAAATCATTTGGCAGTATTGTCAATGTTGGTTTCATGGTGACTTTAAGTATGAAGGGCATGATGTGTTTGTTTGGCAGCGGTGGGATTCTCTCAGATGGGCTGTACATGCTGGGATGTGTTGCTGGCTTGACGGATGCAAAGAAGAGGAGAATTTAGGACATTACACTATCAGCCCTGGACAGACCAACCAGTGGTCATTTGCTGAGTCAGACAATGAAGGCACTTACACAAAAGAGCCGAGCACAACACTCTTATCATGCGCAGAAACGACAAACTGTTCAAAGGAGAGGCATTAGAGGCATTATTTTAAATGATGACATTCAGAGAGAGCGAGCGAGAAGAGAGAGAGAGAGAGAGAGAGAGAGAGAGATGTTGGGGAGGGAGAATTGGTTTACATGTGCATAATTTAATTTCTGCTCTAAGATAGATATATTAATATAACGTGCACCACTTTCTTGGTCCCAGTATGGCATACAGAGTAATTTTTAATCAGGTCTGTGTTCTTGCAAAAGTAATTAAACAGTCTGTTTCATTAAAAAAGCACGGTATGGTACCCATATCTACAATAACAGATATCCAAAATGACAGTTTCATCAATAGTTCTTTTAGTTCTTACAGTTGTATGTTCGCATATATACAGCATGCATACACTAGAATGCACTTTTTAGTATTTTAGTAATATCGTAGTACCTGCTATGATAGTTAGCGATGTGGGATGCTGCTAATGAAACGTCCCAGTGCTGTTGTTCTGTGGGAAAGGCTGTTTAACCAATCAGAGCCGAGCACTGAAACTAACGCTTGTATAAACGGGTAAGTCCCCCCTGAACATATCATGACTAATGGAGTGACTAATGTCTGTTTGGGTACACATTTGTTTGCACAAGCTAATACAGCTGTGCAGAAACATTACTGCTGAATCCATCACCCACAGCGCCAGCTCTGGTGAGTGTAAAGGTCATCGTGTATATTTGAGATGGACTTTCTTGCTTGTTAATGTATCTAATCAGGGGTTAAATTGGGCCAGAACAGTCCAGAATTATGTGCTGGAAACTTAAAAACTTATAATCACATTGATAAATGATTCACAGTTTATCAATCCATTGAACTTCAAATCCATTGACATGATTTTTCTAATTAAATTAGAATTTCATCTTGAAATATATTAAGAATATCAAAGTTATACTTAAGTTTATTACATCAAAGACCCAATATCAATCAGATGACAGAAGGCATTTAGATTGTGTGTATCCATCCATACAATCAATCCAGCAATCCAGCAATCCATCCATCCATCCATTCAATCAAACAATCACCCAACCAACCAATCCATCCATCAACCAACCAACTAACCAATCCATCTATCCATCAACCAAGCAACCAAGCAACCAATCCAACCAATCCAACAATTCAACCAATCAATCAATCAATCAATCAATCAATCAATTCAATCAATCAATCAATCAAACAACCAATCAACCAATCAACCAATCAACCAACCAACCAATCAATCCATCAATACATCCATCTATCCAATCCACCAACCATCCATCCATCCCATCCAATCCATTCAATCCATCCAATCAATCCATCCATCGGCTGGGTGGGTGGATGGATGCATCCAACCACCCAATCCATCCAATCCATTCCATTCCATTCCATTCCATTCCATTCCAATCCACCCAATCCATTTATCCATTCCATTCCAATCCAATCCATCAATTCAATCCATCCATCCATCCATCAACCAACCAACCAATCCGTCCATCCATCCATCCATCCATCCATCCATTTATCCATCCATCCATTTATCCATCCATCGATCCTCCATCCATTCAATCTATCCATCCAATCAATCCATCCACTCCACCCACCCAACCCATCCCAATCCAATCCAATCCACCCAATCCATATCATCACATTCCATTCCAATTCAATCCATCCAATTCAATCCAATCCATCCATCCATCATTAACCATCCATCTACTATCCATTCCAGAGATTACAGTTCCCCATTACTCCCCAAAATTATCCCAATTCAACCCTTGTATGAAATCACAATCGAAGGCAACAGTATGTTGGCAACAGCTGCTATCCTAACCTGCTAATGAACTATAATAATTGCCACTGCATCACAGCATTGTTAATGAGGTGAAGAGGACATACAGTATAAGGCATCATGATATAACGCTTGAAGCTGCACACCATCCCATACCCCGTACAGTCACGGCGGGAGACGTATGTTTCTGGCTGGAGCCTGAATGACAGATTGTCAGAGTAATCCTCAAATTACAGTGAGTTGTTCTTGTGTATGCAGATGAAGGACGATGACTCATCACTCGTTCACCGTTTCTGAGAGCTTCTCAGGGACCATAGTTGGATCAATCCAATGTACTTGAATTCAATGCACAATGAAGATTATATTTTACATTAAAAATGTAATGTGTAACATGATATGTGATCAAGTTAAATGGGAATTAATACCTTTAACTCCCAGATAAAGCACCTAATGGCCTCAATTCTGCATGTAACACCATGTGAGTTATTACAATAAATGTGAATATCCCTATAAAAGTATTCATTTTCTTTGGACTTCATCACATTGTATCATACATTATAGATGACGGAAAATAATTGACTGCATAAGCCCTCTCAGAGTTAAATAGTGTGTAGAAGAGCCTTTGGACACACTCTGAGTAAGTGTCTATCCATATTAGACATGTTCACTCTGGACTTTTTGCCCATTCTTTTTCATAAAAACAGTCCAAGCTCCATCAAATTGGGAACAAGACACTGCAGAAGATTTTCCTTTTTGGTCTCAATGTGTTTTCCTCCACTGAAGTTTCTGCACTTCTCATCTCCAGCTCCATCCATTTGTACTCAGTTTGGTTTGTTACCAGATCTTTGTGACAGCGTGATCCTGTCAGGCTGTGCTTGACTTCAGTGATGACATCTCAATGCAATTGAGAACTAAGTACACTGTTATAAGCAACCAGCCCTGAGATGTTAGAAATTGGTCTTGATAAACTTTACAATTGCATCCCTTTGGACATTTAATCCCTGAATCATTTGCATGCTTTTCAGCAAAAACTTAGTATGGGGAACACATATCCACTATTAACTCTGACTTTTCTCCTCCATAAACTTCTAATTTATTATTACAGTTCTCAGTCGCTTTGGTACATTTCTCAGATCAGAATTGCAATGTGCAAAACTACCTGTTCAATCTTCACATCGTTTCACGTCAAAAAAGAAGTTTCTTAATTTTTTGAACAAGTTGCGAATGCTTTGGTACATCCATGCAAATTATTATGTACAATTCTCTACTGTTTCCTACATTATCAGTTGCTTATGTCATGTTGATCAAACTATATTATAACGGGTCTTTGATGAATAGTCTCACTCCCACAACATTTAGGCATAGTTTATAGCATTGTCTTTACATGCAAAATGTTTGAACCAATGAAAGTTGTCATAATATGCATGCATTTTTTTATTTGTGCTTTGCCGTGCTTTCTTTCCTTTGCAGTACAAACAGTAAAGTGTAAAAAACTATTTTTTGTGTGTTTAAAAAATGTTAGTTCCTGACTATTATCTTTCTATAAAAGCAATATGATTGCCTCTGTTACTCAAGTACACCTGTCGCTAATTCTATACTCCAGATTTTGAACCAATAATGAAGATTTTTGTGAACTATCGACGGCAGATCCTGAATATGGGTGAACAAAAGTAGTTCCTCATAAACAGGTTTTTGGGACATATTTTGCATGTCTGTCAAGCATGTGTGTGATTGTATTCAACATGATATATTATTTGTTCTGGTTCGGGCTACTGAATTATGTCCACAAACACAAAAAAACGCTTTATCTCAGGGTTTCTCAACCAGATCCCTATAGATATCTCAATAATCTGACACACCTGCTAATCTGACAGAGGAATGGATTATGGATTGAGAAAAACCTGCTTTATTGTATCAGTTGTTCACGGTAATATTTCTCACTATTTTCGTGATGGACTTATATTGCTAGTTTTATTAAATTCTAGTCTTGATGTTTCCCCCTTTAACCGTTCCCAGTAGGCTATTGTTTAAAGAAGCTTATCTGAAATCTGTTTACAGCGCTCTTTGATCGTCACAGAATATTGGTTCAGTGGAAATTCACTTAAGGTTCTGTCTAGACACATTTTTATTTTTCTGAAGTCATGCGACACACCTCAGCTTGTGTGACTCGCAGGACACTTGGAAATGTTAGAAGTAAATCTTAGTCTATGATCATGGATTTTATGCTGTTATCATTTACTCATGTTCCGCAAGAGCCAATGAGGTTTGAACATTGAGCTTCTCAATAACTAATGAGTTAAGTAACTGATGACAGATTTAATTTAAATCCCATTATTATTAATAATATTTACCAGTTCTTGCTTTAATTTGAAGTGTAATGTTCATTTTAACTTTACACAAACGTGTTCAGGTAATGGCATGGTTTCATGGCTGGTTTGTGCAGGACTATACAGTTTCAGATCCAAGGTTGTGGCAAGTAAAGTTCTTTACAGAAAGCTACTTATTTGATGTGTTTCTATCAAATTCATTATTAATCCTCGGCACATGCCACACTTTTCAAGGCTTGCTTCACCATACATTTTTGATGTTGAAATAGTAACGTTTTCAACCCACACCAACGACAGAAATCCTTCAGTGTTTAAACTGTAGTTTTTATGCAAACCAACTGTTTATGAGAGCATGAAATATTGGACATATCAGTGTGAAGGCTTGAATGGTCATTCAATATGACACTCATTCAAAATTTAGTGTTTTCCCCAAGCATTCTCCTCTTAGTTTAGAGTGTAGGAATAAATCTAATATAAACGTTCCCTTCGTTTTTAAACCCGGTTTGTATTATATAGGGAGCAGAATTGTGAAAACAGCCATCCATTTTGAAAACTGCAGTGTTTACCCATCTTAAAAAGACATTTAAAGACCTACAATCGTTCAAGATGAAATGTTCTGGAGGTTAATGTAAAGAAGGAACCAGCACTGCTGGAAAATACTGTCTCCTTAATGATTCCAATGCCCACGTCTTCAATGAAATATACAGGCTTTTCAGATTCATTCAAAGGCCATTTGCTTTGCTAGAAAGTGTTTTAATCAGAATGAAACGCAACTGAACAAACCAGCAAACAAAACAAACAAGCAAACAAATACAAAAGCAAATTAACGAGAAAGGAACTCATGACAGTTTTGATAACCGTTCAACACAAACCTCATTTACATCTTCCCAGTGTTGACATTTCATTCGATGTTGTTCGTGTGATGCTCTTTAATAGTTTTGGTGAGTAACTGAACTCAATATAGTGATGCTACTATGTTAAGTTAACTCAGTGTAGTGTGAAGTTGGAAAAGCATCAGTTCTTCATTAGTGTGCAATGCTGTTTGACTCCTTTTATAAACTCTTCACGAGTTCCCAGGTGATCAAAATGGCATCTTACGTCCACGCATATAACAAGCAATTTTTCCTTCAAACACAATACCGATATTTGTTGTATCTTTAAGTTCGGTCTCAATAAACTCTTGGAAGGTATAACATGTTGAAAAATTGCGTGATAAGTGAAAGTGTTTTAAACCGAGGAGCAATGCTGAATTAATCTACTACCCAGTGCAGAAAATCTGCTGTGTACTCAGTATTCCTGCTATTTGTGAGTGTATGAAGGCTATTCACAAAGCCTGATGAGCAGGTGAACTCTGACTGACATTTCCTTTGTTTGTTGTGTCACTTTATGTAAGTGTGTGTCCATGTTAGATGCAGTTTATATGTGCTGTGACTTTATACTGAACTGTAGCATTCATGAAAACTCCACACTGACTATCTTTTACATGCCAAATAAAATTACAGAAAACATGAACTTTATTTGATCTGAACCTTGTGTAATCAAGGCCAAGCTGCTGATTTCGCTCCACATTGAATCACTGTTTTTTTTTTTCTTATATAATAAGGTTGGTGTGCACCTTTAAAGAATTTCTGATTAATTACAAATTGGTTAAAATACAGTGTAATGGGGAAATTACATGTCTTGGGATTTCCCACTCAAACTTTGACACTTTAAGCACTTCCCAACACATATAATAGAAGATATCACAAAATAGAGGTCTGAACACACACAAAACACATCATCAAGGACGCGGAGCGAACTCTAGGGACGGCTGCATTGGAAAACGTTGATCATATGTGGGATTTATTTGTTTGAGTGTTGCAGTTTTGTTGAGTGGCCATTTTTATTCACTTGTTTTCTGGTCAGCGGAAAAGTGTGTAATTAAACCGTCTGGGTGAATTCATGTTGATCAATCAGAGAAATGGATTTTTGTGTATGAGCCTGAAAAACATGGATTAAGAAAGCATTTCCATTATCTCACATGCAGAGATATCAGAGCACTTTCTAAGCAGAAAAATAGGGGGTTCTAATTTTGTTATTGGTGAAATTATTATGCTTTACCACAAACACGGTCCTGAATTCAAAGCGGCTTTGCAGGAAATCGATTTGTTTTTCCTTACCCATAACAGCCTTCTGATAAATATTACAACAGGACAGATTCTGCTGTGTCATACCTAATCACCCAATATTAACTACTTCTGCATCATTGTGAGGACACTCTATATGAAGAGTAATTGTTCCACTCTTATGACATATTAAAGTAATGTTCCAGGTTTGTTACACGTTAAGCTCAATTGACAACACTTGTTGATTACCAAATCTTGAGAAGCAAGAAGCAAATCTATTTTAAGCAAGAAGTGCTTAAAATACAAAGTGCAGGCATTTCTCAGAGTAGCTTAAGGCATACAAGGTAGGATTAAGGGAAAAGAGTTTTTAATTTAATTTTATTTTATGAGGCTCCGTAATACGCACACGCCCCCAACGGACGTTGTACTACTCAGTGAAAAGTGTCAGAAGCGGGTAGAACAAAATGGCGAAGAGATTGGAAAGGTTGATTCTGTCAGTTCTGTATGATCTCTCTGATGAGATACTAATTTGAAGGCTGCTCAAGACATTGACATCAGGTCGGCTAAAAAATGTGTGGTATAATGTCAATAGTTCAATGTCTGCCTACAATTTAATTGTATTAACTGCCCTAATAACGTTAGAAAGTCATGAAAATAAAAAATTACATGTCAACTAAAATCATTATTTATTTTATTAAAAGTTCAGAGTTCAGATTTGTTTATCAGTGCCATAGCAATGCTCAACTTCCGCTGGAATTGTCGGATAGGAACCGTCCGTAGCTTTTCGCAAGAGTTACATTTTTTAAACGTATCCGAAATGACCAACGGACATGATTTTCTTCGCACCGCACTCGGTCAGACCCGTTTCGGATCCATTTGCATGCGGTCTGCGAATCTCCATAGGAAATTAAGGACTTCCAGTCGTTTCTGAGCCGTATTGGAGCTGATTTCAACTGCCAGTGTGAAGGCGGCGTAAGTGCTCACGGAAAAGATGAGTGAATGTTGTAGGGATTCTGCCTTCCGGACCAGAATGGGGAGATGGTTCCACCAACATGGACCCTTGAATGAGACTGTTCTAGAGATTGATTTTGTTGCTATGATGGTCCCATGATGGCCGTGATCACTCATCACTCATTGACTGATCGTAGGCTTCTGGTAGGGACTCGTAGAATCAAGTTGAGCCTGTGATGGATCTGTGAGCAAACGTCAATGCCTTGACCTTGATGCGAGCAGCGAGTGGTAACCAGTGCAGAGAGATGAACAGAGGAGTGATGTGGGCCCTTTTGGGCTTGCTTCTGGATCATTTGTTGAGATTTAGTTGCACATCATGAAGTCCAGCCAGTAATCCAGCCTAGAAACGACCAGGGCCTGGACAAGGTTCTTCCTGATGTTGTGCAGTGTAAACCGGCATGATCGAGTTTCATCAAGCCTTTGTTGTGCTCGGCCCCTAAATAAATGTTTATGACTTTGTCCATTAAGCTTAACCTAGCAAAAACATATGTAATATTCTTTTGGGTTTTGGCCGTCTTTAGTGTTCTTGAAGAAACCTTGAAAGAAGTAATATTGTCCACCCAAGTATGCGTATTTTGAAGAAATCCTGAAATAATGCTCAGCTCCATGCATCTGTCACAAGATTCTGTACAAATAACTCAGGATCTCTTCAAATGCTCTCATTGAAGTGAAAGGAAGGTGAAATAAGTTTCAAATAAATGGAAGCAATGAGAAGCCTAATTTGGGTTTTCCCTCAGCATGGAAGATGGAACTGCCTTTGATGGCGATCTCCCACTGGACTCCATTTGCCTCACAGATGCTTCAGAGACATCTGCTTCTTTCTGCAGCAAAGCATTTAATAAGTGAACAGCAATTACACCTTCTGCATTAAATCTGCTGTTATAAAAGCCCAAGAAAAACATTGGAATCTTTGAAAATTGACTAATTCTATTCCTAGTTCTGATAACATTGGCTTTATTCAAAATATCTTGAAGTCAGGCCATAGAGAAGCCATGCTTTTGTGTGGATTTGTGTGAGTTGTACACTTGAGTGTTTTGGTCTTAAGACCAACCAAGGGTTTTTTTTTTCATGTTACTGTAGCCCTCAAACCGTATTCACTTTATAGCCCTTAATCATGTAATTGTGGACAAATGTGGGCACAGAGGACTCAGGTGTGATCCTAGTTTCTATTTAATATAAATGTTATATCACTGTCTTCGATAAAGTTTTGTCTTGGTGTTTTTAATTTTTATTTT